>VWPU01004602.1:0-102164 GCA_013398955.1 Callaeas wilsoni
GCGTCCCTTACACCCGCACGGAGTGTGCCCTACACCCGCACGGTGAGTGTTCCCGCACGGTGAGTGAGTGTCCCCGCACCCGCTCGCTGCGTGAGAGTCTCCCACAGCCGCACGGTGACTGAGTGTCCCCCACGCCCGCACGGAGCGTGTCCCCCACAGCCGCTCGGTGACTGAGTGTCCCCACGGCCGCTCGGGGAGGGAATGTCCCCCCCAGCCGCTCGGTGAATGGGTGTCCCCCGCATGGCGAGCGGGTGTCCGCACAGCGCCCAGCCCGCAGGGCCGGCGGGTCGCGGGTGCCCGCGGCGTTGGGCCGGGCGGGGCCGTTGCGGGAGCGGTTGGGCTCGGTTAAAAAACTTGGCGAAGCTCGGAGCGCTCGGCTCGGCTCGGGCCTTTTCCTTCTTTCTCCGTAAGGCGTTTTCCTTAGAAACTTTAGGGATGAACTTGTAAAAAGGGCGGTTTGGCGGCGCGGCGGTGCTGGAGGGGGCTGTGTGTGTCGGGCTGCACGTGAGCTCCGTCTCACTACGGGCGTTGCTTTGCATGAATCCTGAAAGCTCCCTGGATTTGGGCAAGCCCTGCCTCGCCACATTCATAGTAGCAGTAGTAGGAGCGTGGCATTCCTTACTCGCTGTTGGAAGCTCTGTCATCCCACTTAGATGATGACAGCCCTGGTAGCTGAGGCCTTTTCTGTGTATTCTGCAAGGACCGTCCGCGTTTTGGGGGAGGTCACAGCCTGGAGGTGACAGTGACAGTGAAGTGACAGTGACAGCAAGCTGCGATTCTGTGCTCTAAACTATTCGGAAGTGCCTGCATGCAAAGCAAAACTGCTTTCCAGCAACTCGGGGCTGGAATTCTGTGTCTTCCCAGCCAGGAATCGCTCTCCTGTGCTCCCTGCCTTCTCTCACAGGCATCTCTGATACATCTTTAAGCCGCTGCAAATCTGTAATAACATTAATTGTTCCCTCGGAAAGAGGAGGGTGGGCTCTGCAGGCTCACACACGTTGTGTTCCGTGTGCTGCCTTAACAGTAACAGCCTGTTCGTGGCTCCCATGAAAAGCAGCCAGGTGGGAATGAATGGGGATGTGCCGAATTCTCCGCTGAAGGCCGAGGGATGAATAATAAATGACAGTGACTCCAGAGCAGGGACTCTCCCACGCTTCATGCTGACTTCTCCTTAAGCTCTAGAGGCAGATGTGATGTGTCTGTCCCATTCAGAAATGTTAAAAACAATCCCTGTGCCCTTTCATCCTGTGTGTGCTGTGCCTGCAGCATCCAGGACTTGGGAATACAGGCTTGATGTTTGGAGGGAGAATAGCTGTCTGCATTATACCTTCTATTCCTTATGTCTTATCCCTCTGGCATTCCCACAGCTTAGTTCAAAGGCAGCACCAATAATTCCTTTAATTTGCAGTGCTGCAGACCTTTGACCTCGGGGCAGTGCTGCGTGCACACCCTCCCTGCCCAGTTGCACATCCCAGGCATAACTTTACAGTAAATTTAGTTTTGTTGCCTCATTAGGCACCAGACACACAGGGCTGTCTGTGTAAGGACTGTGTGCTCTGGAATGATTCAGCTGCCACATAGAGACACGTTGACCCTTGTGAGCAAAAGCCTGACCCTAAATTCCTGCCCTGCAGATCAGGGCTTGGGCTCCTGCTCAAGTTCAGGGGTAACTGCTGACACAGTAGAGCCACATAATTTATGAATCGACTATAAATCAGGGAGACAGAAGTAGACCAAGTTCCTTGAAAGATCACATTGAGACCGAGTTATTTTGGAGAGTCAATTAAGCAGCATTTAGGCTGGCAGTGGAAATTAATTCATTAATTAACACTGCTTGAAGGAATGAAATTCTACCCATGTTTTCAAAACACTCCTAATCCAGAGTGGTTTCGTGGCCTTCCTGGTTCTGGGCTCTGATGATCAGACTGCAGGAGGGGTTTGGGCTGTGCCATCCATGCTCGGCCATAGCAGGGGGGAGATCTTGGTACCTCACCTCATGCTCTGCTTTTCCTCTCTCTTTCTTGTTGAAAAGCCCTTGCTGGGTCGCCCTGAGGTTGTTGGCAGTGTTTGTTGAGTTCTCAGTACCTTGATGGTCTCTGCATATGGGGATAGACTTTTTTTAATGGATTTAACACAAGTTATATCTTCCATGTCATATGTATGTCTTCCATGTCATGTATCTCTTACGGGTGTATGTTTAACCCACCGGTTTTAATGGATGAAAGTCAGTGAACAGTTAGAGGATTTGGAGGCAAATTCCAAGTCAAATTTCATCATCCAGGTATGGGTAATGTGGAGTGAGGGATGATCCATGGAGAGCGGAAGCGAGCTCAGGGTTTATCTTACAGACCACAGATGCTCAGCCTTGAACAGACCAGGCCAGTCCTGCTCCCACTTACCCAGAGCAATTCCTGCTGAATTGAATTGTTCCTCAGTCAATTCCTTTATCAGGAACTGTAGCGGTGGGACAGGGAGTAACAATTTCAAACTGAAAGATGGGAGATTTAGCTTCGATATATGGAAGGAATTGTTCCCTGTGAGGGTGGTGAGCCACTGGCACAGCTGCCCAGAGAAGCTGTGGCTGCGCCATCCCTGGCAGTGTCCAAGGCCAGGTTGGACGGGGCTTGGAGCAACCTGGGATAGTGGAAGGTGTCCCTGCCCATGGCAGGGGGTGGAACTGGATGGGATTTAAGGTCTCTTCCAACCCAAACCATTCCATGATTCTATGAATTTATGCCATTGAAATTCACACATTAAAAAAGAGAAATATTTTGAAAATTGCAGTCTGGCTTTTTTGCCTTTGCCACCATGATCTTCATGCAAAAATAATTATTCAAAGCATCAGTAGGGAATCTAGGATGCCTCAGGGAATCAGCAATGGCCGTGCTGAGTTAGTGTGGTACAGCAGGGGAGAGCCCAGCTGCAAAACTTGAGCATAATATTGAGCATGATTTGTTCATGTTGCAGAATTGCTTACAGGTAAACCATCATTTCAGTTCTTTTCTAGAAGAAGTTATTTCAGAAGCTCTAAAAACTGTTTCTTTTGGTGTTTATCACCAAAAGGAATGGTTTTCCTCCATAAAATGCCACAAATGGGTACAGCAGATGTTGATTTATGTCCACATCAGCTGATTTTCTTCTCCATTACCCTTTCTGCTGGATCTTTGCTTATCCAGCAGGTCCTGTCGCCCTGACATCCGATGGCAGGTTGGATGTTTTTGCACATTTGGTGAAAGCTTGACTCAGTCTTTCTCCCCAACTTGGTGTCGTCAGGCGCATGATGGTCATTATGAATTATTGATAGTGATGGAAAAGTCACGAATGCACAGCTGTGCTGCAGGGCCTGGGCCTTGTTCTTGGGTTTAATCATCACTTTATCTCCTCTCTGCCTTTTAGTAATAATGTCAACAGAGATTTCGTGCTGCCTTCACCACAAAAGAGGAGCAGTTCCCTGCTCTGGTGCTGCAGCCAGAATCCTTTTTCCTGTTGTAGTTTGACCAGAGTTCTGCAGGTTTTTTAACTGCAAACTCTAGAAAACATTTCACTTATCAAAAAACTATTTTCTAGGGGAATCTTGGCTGTTGCTTGTGCTGTCGCCTGTGCAGCGAATACTTTGAAGATAATGAATAATTCATTTCTTTTCCNGGTGCAAAATTAAACATAAACTCCTGTGCAGCGAATACTTTGAAGGTAATGAATAATTCATTTCTTTTCCCCCACTTTTACAGTGTAACTCGTAAAATTGGGAGAATGGCATTAAAATGAAATCCCACTGCTGTGTTTTGTATTCAGAGAGTAACTTTCTAATATAAGTATGGAAATTAATTCATAAAAATATGAATTCTATATGAACATTGTAAACACAAATAGTCATAGTAATAGCAATATAATAAATAGCAATATAATTACACAGTGGAAGACACAGTAACCTTTGAGCAGCTTGTGAGACACATTGCTGTGGAAGTGCCAGCCCAGCCTGCTCCAGCATACAGAAGTTTTCCCAATTCAATTTAAACTCTTCCCTTGCTGTAGCAGTCGGGAAGAGCCTTTATTTGGAGGGATCCTAAACTGCTTCACAAATCAGCCTGGAGCCTGGGCCTGGAGCTCACGGCTTCTGCCATAAAATGAAAACACGCCTGGAGTGGAACAGAATAATTGATCAACAGAAACACTTTTCTAACCTGTGCAGAGCGGAGCAGGGGTGATGCAGAGACGCCTTCAGGGTGCATTTCTTTCATCTTTCGGGCTCCTCTGAAGGAAAACTCCAAATCCACTCTGGATGAGCCATCAAAACCCACCCTCCATACCCCAGTGGCTCAGTACTGGTTTAGAGGGAAAAACCTCCACATTGACTGAAGGAACTAAATGCAGTTTCCAGCAAGGGGTTTTGGGGTATGATCAGTCAGAAAAGAAAAATCCAGTCAGTGGATGTGGTTGTGTTGGAACCCTCTCAAAACAGACAGAAATGTGGACCTGGAGGATCCTCCCACGGTTTAGTGACCAAGGCCCTTCTTGGGGATATTTGATGGTTGTCCTTTAGTGTAGATGAGGGGAGGATGGTTCTGGAGAGTTCCCGAGGACATCCTTGACTTTGCAATGCCCTTTTTACCCTGAAAGCAGCCCAGCATTAGGGCTGCAGTGGCACATGGCATCGCTCATCCCTCTTCCTCTGGCATTTGAAGAGGAGAGATGATTATGAAGATGGTTAATAGATGGAAAAGAAGGATTGTTTCAATTTTTACCTTGCCTGCTTTTGCTGCAGTTTAGTCATAATAATGAGAGTTTTTGATAAGTGAGCTTTGGATTGAGTCACTGGGATCTCGAGTGAGTAAATAGATTTTGGGATTAGTCTGAGAGCTGAGCAGAGCAGCCAGGGGAAGCTGCAGCACAGAGAGGAAGGAAGGAAGGAATCTCTTGGATCCTTGGCTTTTGTTCCTGCCAGTTCAGGGGGCATCACTTTGAAATTCCCTGGGAGAGCTCGTGAGGTGTCTGAGCAACCTCCACATCCACCAAATCCCATGGGAGACGGGCACCTGGAAGGTTTGAGGGTCGATATTCCTCAGGGTGGGACCTGGGAGTAGGAACACCCAAAGGAGTGACCAGCTGGGGAATTGTGGCACAGAGGGAAATCCAGGGCACAGAGCCACACATCATCTCCCAGACCCTGCTGGATCTCAGGACAGTCCTGTGCTCCTTAGGCACGGAGACACCGGGGGAAAAGGCTTGGGAATGGGTTTGTTGGTGCATGTTGCCACAATTCACATCCCAAATTCAGGAACAGGGAAATACTCTCTTTAAAACACAAGGTAATTGTTGACATTCTCATTTTTATTTTTGTTTTTCCTTCAGCTGAAAAAATCCTGGGAACCCTGAGCGTAGAGTAAGGAAATGATGCTTTTTCCTGTGGTGACTGAGCCAATAAAAGGCAGCTGTTGGGAATAATGTCCCAGTAGGCAAAGCAGCTCATCAATCTCAGCTGCTGCTTCTATGAACATATTATATAATAATGCCTCTTCTTCTACAAAAAAAATGCTATAAAGGTCTCTCTTTTCTTCCCCTAAATATCACCAGGGGAAGCCATAAATTCTGCTCCAGTGTTAATCTGTTCTATCACGGTGATATATCCATTAATGGATATCATATATCCATTAAACCTTCCATCCTTGCACACACAGAAAGAAATAACAATATTTCAGTATTAAGAAGAAGTTTGTATTTTTTTGCAAAGTGACTGATTTGTCTGACTTTTCCAGACTCCACATGCTGAGAGTCTTTTATCTAAGCAGCCCCGAAGCCTTTCCTTTGCCATCAAGGCCTAACTGGCTGCTCACTGCCAGGCTCAGAGCAGACCTCAGCCCTTGCCAAACTTAACCCTTTATTCCAGCTGCCAACATAAGCCCTCAGTGCATGGATTTGGGAGCAGGTCAGGAACATGCATTCAGCTAATTAGTGGCCCATCAGGAGTTGGAAGGCAAATGAAAGCTGCAGACAGGCCCTGGCACAGCAGACAGGTCCTGACAGGGTGAGCAAAGCAAGTGCTGTGCTTCTGGCAGCGCTAAAATGGCATTTTCAGGCATGAAAATCTGCCTGCTGTAACATGGAGGAAAAATCCATTATATGCCTAAAAAAGGAACAACACAGTCCATACCTCCTTGGGCTATAATTTCAGCTTTTCCTGCAGATTACGCAGATATTTACACTTAAACCATACTTGCAATATTATCTTTACTAAGAACCATATATAATTTCAGCATAAAAGCTGAGATTGTGGAACACAGCTCTACAAGGAGTAAATTCCTGTGAATATCAAACCATACAGTGCACAGGCCCTGCTTGGGATCCACTCAGGGAACTTGAGTGGATGTTGTGAACTTTGCAGGATGGGGTGCTGGAATGGGAGGTCCTGGAAGGAAAGGCTGAGAATACTGACTGTCAGCACGTGTTTGAAATGAAACACAAATATGAGGAAGTGCCTTTATGATAGCAGAAGAATATTTACAGAAATATTTCGTTCCAGCACAGCCAGTCAATGAACTTGGAAATTCCAGCAACAGGATCCTGGGCTTACTCCAAATGAACCAACAACCTTATGTGCCAGGAAACAAGACCTTCCTGTCAGCTGCACACCCTGACAGAAAGAATCTAAAGCCACTACACAATTCATAATACTTCATTCTGCTGAGTTATTATTCATTCTAAATTTTGTGTGATTCTACTACATCCCTGCTAATTTGCATGTCTATTAATAATATTAAATTCCCACTCAAAATCCCATAGGGATAATGGCAAGTTTGTTAATACCCTTGCAGAGGATTAAGCATGACCTGAAACCCAGAGTCTTTATAAGCATTTTGGTGCTTTTTCCACTATGTTTACCTTATCATTCCCAGCTTCAAGGGCTGTTGTTATACCTGCAGGACTTCCAGGCTGTAATGCATCATTTATTATGTCCAGCAGGTGACTGGTGGTTAACATTGATCTCCAAATGAACGTGATTGTTTGTTGGGTTTTATTTCCTGCAGCTTTCCCGGGGAGCTTCGTTTTTCTGTCAGCGACAAGATGACAATTCATATTTCTACCAAATGATCCAGTGACTCATCCTATTAACTCTGCTGGAATACACGCTTCCAGTCGTCCTGCCACGGTGAGTCTGTGGGATTTTGCATTCTTGCTGGGAATATTATTCAGGACTTAGTCCATAGTGTGTGTTTGGTAGTACAAATAATCTTTTCCTAAAGCAGAAACTTCCCAGGGATGACCATAGCCCCAGACAGACCAAATATTGCATATGACAGGTATTTTTTAAAAGTTATTAAAGTATTTTAGAGCAACTGAGATACTGCTGGCCTCATGTTTTTTATAGGGCTTGGTTGGTTTGGACTGGAGGCCCTGTGAGAAGAAGCCTCATGATATCAACTCCTAATAAATTGGCCCTTGAAAATGTTGCCCTGTGAGGGGATCCCCATCTGTCTAAGAATGAGTGTTCCGTGAGTCATGATGGAAAAATGGGACATCCAAAAACCCCCAAATATCCAGCACGACAGAATATGGATTATGGTTTCATACTGAGTGCCCAAATTAAACTCTTCATTTTGTGCCTCCTGAGAACTCCCAGCTCATCGAGCCAATATCCTGGAACATTCCAGTAGAAAGAGAATCCCAGGATGGTTTGGGTTGGAAGGGACCTTACATCCCACCTTGTTCCATGGGCAGGGAAACATCCATAGCCCAGGATGCTCCGAGCCCTGCCCACCCTGGCCCTGGACACTTCCAGGGATGGGGCAGCCACAGCTTCTCTGGCCAACCTGTGCCAGGGCCTCTCCACCCTTAAAGGAAATACTGTCTTCCCAATATCCCATCTAACCCTGCCCTCTTAATGCCATTAAGAGGCAAAACCCTGCCCTTAAAGCCATTATCCATGTTCCTTGGGCTCGGTGGAAAAAGTAGGACACATTTTTGTGGGTCAAGTCTGCTCTCATGTTTACTTTTCGTGCCCTTGAAGGTGACATTCTGTGGCACGGCCCAAGCCAACAGCTCTGCAGTGCATTTTGCCCACCTTGCAGCCTTATCTGCCAGGGAAGAGCTGAGCTATCATTTGTTATCCCAGGGAAACTGGATGGTAACTGGACTGAAAACTGATGGCAACTCATGCGTTATCTCTTGATAACAGGATAAATAAACACCGCCTTCACCGCCTGCATTAACGTTAATGGAAGGAAAAACTCATGAAAAACACTGTCAAACCAGTTTAAATGTATTCCCATTTAGGTTCCCCAGATGCTTTACTGCCTCTCCTTATCTCGTCTGGTTTTAAATTACGACTGGAAGTCCCTCCACGTTTGACACTCCTGCCTTTGGAGCTTATGCCAGCTGCAGTCCTGAAGTAAGTGAGCAAAATACTTCCAAATGCCCAGCTTAATAGAGAAATGGATCTTTCAATTAAAATAAAGCTTTAGCAGGAGATCATGGAAATTGTTAGTGATGTATAAAATGTGTAAGCAGGAGAAGCAGTGCGGAGATGTGAGGAATGGCAGAGTTTCTGTGAGTCTCTCTGGAGCAATCCCCCAAAAAAAGGCCCCCACAGCAACTCCCAAGACATTTTGCTACATCTTCTTTTTAGCCTCTTCTCCCAGGGAGCAAGGGACAGGATGAGGGGAAATGGCCTCAATGTGCCAGGGGAGGTGCAGTTTGGAAATCAGCAGGAATTTCTTCATGGAAAGGGCGGTCAGGCATTGGAAGGGGCTGCCCAGGGAGGATTCCTCATCCCTGGAGGTGTCTAAGGAAGGCCTGGACGTGGCACTCAGTGCTCTGGGCTGGTGACAAGGTGAGCATCAGGCACTGGTTGGACTTGATGGTTTTGGAGGGCTTTTCCAGCCTCACTGATTCTGGAATTCTGTGGTCTGTGAAAGGTCCCTGAGCAACCGATTTCACGTGCAAAGTAAAAAGAATTGGAGCATTTAAGTATTCCCAACTTTTATTGTAAACAGAAAAACATGGGAGCAGATAGAAGCAAAGGGAAGAGGATGGAGCTGCCACAGCTGCAGAAAAAGTATTTCAGCTGTATCCTGCCTGAAAATGCCAGCACATGGCAAACCCTTTGAAAACACACTGAATCAACATTATGGAATATATAAAAAGAGAATCTAAACAGTTTATCAGTAAAATATGAGCTAAATTTGATGAGACTGTTCTCTAGACTGTAAGTATCTGTTTCTATGAAAGTCGTGGGGAGCATGAAAGCTGTCATTAGCATGGCAAATTTGCTTCATTCAGATGTAAAGCCAGATCTGCTTGGATTTTTTTGATGAAGCTCATGCACAGTGGAGTGCTAAGAGGTGGTTAATGAAACGTTTTAGCATCATTGTAAGCCCAAACTCAGAGCTGCTTGGTCCAAAAAGAAAATTAGAGCCTCTAATTTCAATAGGAAAACAAATGATAAAATTTAACAATGTTATGTTTAATGATCCAACAGTATCCCAACATTTTTCCACATTGTGACTGCTTTATCAGCTGAAGGTGACCACTCAAGGACAAGTTGGAAGCTGAGTCAGGGAAATATTTTTCTAACCCTATAATAAGGATAATGTATCACAAAACTTGACTGAGTCTGATCCATCTTATTCTGTGCTTCTCTAGCCAGTGTATGTAAAAGAAAACCTCCTGAAAACTGTTTTTCCTCATCCTTTTATCTGGCAGAGATCTTAAATCAGATGGGATTCAGGGTCTATTGCAGTTTATGGTAACATTTTAAATCTCATACACAAAAAAACTTCAGAAAAATCACTAGGAGAGAATCTCAGTAAATTAAAATACTGTTGAAGTGTGTGAAAAAAACACCCTCTTTTGAATGTCACCGCCACGGTGGTGATGTTTGTGCAGCTTCCATGTGCCCACATGCAGACTTTGGGACAAGAAAACCCTGAATGTGGAACACATGAAATTCTTTGGGGGATTTGTGTGGAAGGAATTTCACAAAGGGAATTCCCTGGCAGGGTGCAGCAGGGAAGGCTTAGAGATGGCTGGGATTGGGGGTGCCAGTGAAGTGAGGTGTGTCTGCATCCAGGGATCGCGGAATCCCAGGATGGTTTCATTGGGAGGGACCTTAAAGATCATCTGCTTCCAGTTCCACTTCCACTGTCCCAGGTTGCTCCGAGCCCTGTCCAGCTTGGCCTTGGACACTTCCAGGGATCCAGGGGCAGCCACAGCTTCTCTGGAATCTGTGCCAGGGCCTCACCACGCTCACAGGGAGGAATTTCTCCCTAATTTAGTCTCAACCTCCCCTGTTTTACTTTAAAACCTGTCCTATCACTCTCTTCTCATTTAAATCGATCATCTTCCATTGCAAACAGCACCAGTTTCCAAGGAACAAAGTGATTTTCCAGCCTCTTTTCCCATTAACCAGCTCAGTACTCGCTTGTACTTGGCTTCATCCGAGTGCTGCGGTCACGTGCAGGGAGTTTCCTTCCCTTCATCCCAGGATCTTTTGATTTACACAGCACTTTGACTAATTACAACCTCAGTGTTGCTGCTGACGTGTTGTAACTGAGGTTAATTACATTAATAATAACTCCTGGCATTAACCTGAGCACCTCAGTAAATAAATTTGTCCTTGCTTTGGGAAATCAGGTTCCTAATGGCTATAAAAGTGCCCGGAAACTGTTCTTGTTGCCAGACAAGACTGAGGAAAAGAACAAAAGGAAATCCTTCTAGGAGAGTGCAGGGTTAAAGTACTGGGTTGCAAACTGGTATCAAATTAGTAAATAATAAATACTACTACTACTACTGTTTATTTAGGTTTACCTGCAAATTAATTATATTTTTGAAAACTGAATTCCTCATTTTTTTTCCTAGTACATTTTCCTCACTTGTCAAAGTTGAAGGTGTTATTTCAGCACAGAATTCTTTAATATTTATCATAAAACATTAATGGTGAGACTCACAGCTCTCAGAGCCTCCCCGATTCTCCAGGAATCACTTCAGAGAAATGACATTTTGAAGAACGTCTCTTCAACACAAAAGAGAGATTTACTGACATTACCTTCTCCTTTCAGTTTCAAACCTCAGTATATTGCAATAACATCTGAAATACCTAAAAACATGTAGCAATAAAGGAAGGATTTCTAAGCTTATTTAGGGATACGTCCATCTTCTGACTTTCCAAGTGTTTGAAGAGGGTCCCTCTGCTAAAAGGGGATTGAATTTCAACATTCCCTTCTCTACTCCCCTTTTTTTTTACCTCACAGCATCAGCCTCAAAAAGGTCAAAGTTTTGCAATATCAGACAAATGCCATAATAAAAACTACTGCTTAGACAACAAGTCTGACAATTTTAAGTTTGCAAGAGATCATTGGGGCTGGTCCACCATAATCTGACATCTAAAAAGCTGGACTTGATGATCTTGGAAATCTTTTCCAACCTTAATTCTATGATTCTGTGAATGACTCAGGTGACAACATGGCAGCAAAAACATTTGAACAAAACACTCTCCTGCCAACCTGCCTCCACCTAAGGCTGTCCCACTTCTAGAATTTCTGTAACAGCTCTTTTTTAGGATAGACTTGTACTGAGTTGCTGTAAAGGCTCTGAAGGATGCATAGCAGTAGTTTGGAAGGAAAAGCCTGGAATTCTAATGAATATTTAATGGTGAAATCATTAGCATGTAAAATTGACAGTGCTGTGGGTGGCAATTTCTCTACTTTTCAGTTCAAATGTTGTGTCCTCTAAATGCCTGCAGGAAAAATGTGGATATTTCTGAATATACCTGAAAACATACCTGTTATGTGTGTGGAATTATACACCATGTACACGATGCCAGGAGCTACGTGGTTGTGCCAGACCTGTGGGGCTGATTCCAAGACTTTCACACCGCAAATTAAATTCCCAACTTCAGCCCTGATTTAGCCAACTTTTAAAACATTCCTTCAACTTCAAACATCTGGTTAGTCCCATTCTTTGTCATGAGGCCAGGAAGGTGCATGGAATTACATATGCTCTTGATCAGCTTAATGGGAGCTGAAATTCCAGCAGAAGTATGTGAAATAGAGCTCTGCCATATTCCCAAGCCATTTGGCAGCTCACAAGTTACTTGAAATTACTAAAATATTCCAGAATGTGGAATCTGAAGGCGAGGAAAGGGGAATGTATGACAACGTGCATATGGAGTCACTACTGGTTAAGAAACAACAGTGGGGACTTTTCAGTAGTGTTATTACTTAGTATGATTTTACTTTATTTTTATTCTTGAGCTTTGGCTGAAAGAATATGTTTGAGCCATCTGGCTGCAGAAACACTCGTGGGTGTTTCGGTAGCAGGTTCTGGGTGCTGGCAGATTCTCAAAGGCACTTCTTCCATCCGGCTGGTGCCTCACTGAGCACGTTCAGATCCCACCTGGACAGCACCTGAGTGTCTCATCTCCTTGCTGAATGTGATGCTGTGAAGTCAAGACATCTTTTTAAACTGAGAAGTTCCCAGATCTGAGCTTTATGCCTTGTATTCTGTAGGAGTTCTTTACAGGCTCTCTTGAGGTTCTTTCTCCACAAGACTGGAAGGGGTTTTCTCACCAGATCTGCAAACCACGACTTGCAGCATTGCTACATCAATGTAAAACATGGCTCATGGCTTAGAGGGGAAATATTTTCCTCAGAAACATAGTAGAAACAGCTTAACAATTATCCAGTCCTTAAACCACAAGTGATGTTAAAGGATGCATGTGTTTAGATGATCCATAGAGACCAAAGTTCATCCAAGGCATATGGCTGGATAAACAGAGAGCAGGTTGCATCATTCCTGGTTTTTACAAAAAACTTCCTGGTCTTTTAGTAGTTTTAAGTATTCAGGTCACTGAAGATCAAGGGAGATGTCTAGGCAGGACAGAAAGAACAAATTTGCTCATTTTGCTCATTTTAGCTCTTCATGGTGAAATTTATTTGGAGTTCCATTAGAATCACCAAGTATTTCGTGTTATTAACCTTTGAGTAGTTTTTAATTGGGTCTATATGGTTTGCTGCATTTACTTTGAGTCATGGGTTATACAATAACGTGAAGGCTTCTCAGCAGGATTAAAACCTGAGTACATTAAAATTCAATTAAAAGCCTGTGACAAGTGCAGTGGTTGACTCAGACCATTAACTGGGGTTGTGTCTCTGTAAAATGAACAGCTCTGTCACTACACTGAGGGAGGAAGTTTGGTGTAACCAAGTGGAATGTTCTATCTGGTATTCCTGGAAGTTCTAACAGTTGTCTCTAATTCCTCTTTCTCCCTATTTAGCCAACTGATATCACAATGACTGAGGACTTGGACCACAGATTCAGTTATCTCACCTGGGATCAGATTAAAATCCTGGATCAGGTTTTAGCTGAGGCTATACCTATTCATGGGAGAGGAAATTTTCCAACCCTGGAGGTAAAGCCGAAGGATATAATCCATATGGTAAAGGAGCAGCTGATTGAGAAGCAGATCCACGTCAGGGACATCCGCCTGAACGGTTCCACTGCCAGTCACATCCTGGTGAAGCACAATGGAACCAGTTACAAGGACCTGGACATCATTTTTGGAGTGGAACTTCCCAGTGAGCTCGAGTTCCAGGTCGTTAAGGAAGCAGTTCTCAATTGCCTATTGGACTTCTTGCCAAAATGCGTTAACAAGCAAAAAATCACGGCTCAGACCATGAAAGATGCCTACGTGCAGAAGATGGTTAAAGTCTCCACCGACCACGACCGCTGGAGCCTCATCTCGCTGTCCAACAACAGCGGCAAGAACGTGGAGCTGAAGTTCGTCAGCTCGCTCCGGCGGCAGTTCGAGTTCAGCGTGGACTCCTTCCAGATCATCCTGGACTCCATCCTGGCCGTCTACAGAGCCTCAGACCGGCCCCTGACACAGGACTGTCACCCCGCCGTCATCGCCGAGAGCATGTACGGGGACTTCAACCAAGCCATGGACCACCTGAGATACAAACTGATCTCCACCCGGAACCCCGAGGAGATCAGAGGAGGCGGCCTCCTGAAGTACAGCAACCTCCTGGTCCGTGACTTTAAGCCGGCGGATGAGGCTGAAATTAAATCTCTGGAACGTTACATGTGCTCCAGGTTCTTCATTGATTTTCCTGACGTTGCCGAGCAGCAGAGGAAAATCGAGTCCTACCTGCGCAACCACTTCATCGGGGAGGAGAAGAGCAAGTACGACTACTTGATGACCCTGCGTGGGGTGGTGAACAAGAGCACAGTCTGCCTCATGGGACACGAGCGAAGGCAAACCCTCAACATGATCACAATTCTGGCTTTAAAAGTGCTCGGAGAACAAAACATCATCCCGAACGCGGCCAACGTCACGTGCTACTATCAGCCTGCTCCCTATATCAGTGACAGAAACTTCAGCAACTACTACATTGCTCATGGACAACCCCCCGTGTTCTACCAGCCGTACCCTTTCCACATACCGCTGCAGAGCGGGATGGTGTAGGAACGCTCCGACCTCCAAGCACTCGCCACTCCTCTCTTTCCAGTTCTCTCCTTAATAAAGGCCTCATTAAAGCAAGTTTTATCAGCACTTTTGAGTTAAGGACATATTTTTGTGCAAGTTGCCAAAGTTGTTTGGTTGATCAATGTCTAACTCACCATTAAGCAGGTGAAATAAGTGAAGCGTCTGTCATTCGTGAAGTGTTTATACCTTGACGTGTATTTGGGCTGTATTTTTTTGCAACGAAAAGAGAAGGATATAAATTATTCTAATTTTATAAAAATGAAATGCACTAAGTTCTGGGTTCTGAAAAAAAAAAATCCTTAAGCAAAATTTAAATGGTGTCAATGAAAACTGAAGCCAATGAAATACCTCTCTGTAGAAATGCCTGATGTTAGATGGGACAGTGCTCTGGGTACGTCAAAGTCAATCATCCCTTGGTTTTATCCGTGCAGTTCCAGCAACATTTATTTGCAGCACCTTTAAAAATACACACAGATGGGTCATCTCTTGGTGGTATGAGCTCTGCTGATCGTTCCTCAGGTCAGTCAGAGGCTCGGGGTCACTCCCCTCCCCAGAGTACTGGTTCGTACTGGTGAGCGGGAAATGCCCCTACCAAGAGCAGACTCAGCATTTTGTGTATCCAAAATTTCCACTGATCCCAGTGAAAGATTTGGCTGCTCAAGTCAGGCAGCGTCAGAGCCCAGGATCTGCCTCACAGATAACGAAAGCTGTAAGAGGCACGACTGTTCTGATTAAATTGGTCTTGAAAACCAAGGCAAGAGAATGAGAAAGGAGGTGAAAATTTAGCAGAACAGGCTCACTTTCTATTGCTAATTTGTTGTTGATCAGAGGTGCTTTAATGCGCAACAAACAGAGTCAGGAAAAAACTCCAAAAGCCCAGGACTGCGCTATTTTTAGGTGAATTAAAACAAATCCTTGGCAGTGGCATTTGAAAAACTATTTTATACTGGTAAAGTCCTGTCTGTGTTTAGATACCTGCACACATCCACCAGTAGCAAACGAGGATTTACGATCAGGAAGCAAAACATGAATTACGCATTTGTGTGTCTGTGTGTGTGTTTACCAAAGATAAGTTTTAAACATGTCACATAAGTGCCTCCCTGTGCCAGTTGCTCCGTGAAATGTTGGAAATGGAGCCAGAGAGCTCCTGAATAATGGAAAGGGAAATGTGGAAAGGGAAACTTGGAAAGGGAAACATGCCCTGGGATTGCAAAGTGTAGCAGCAACGGGCGGAGGGTTCGCTCCAGGATGAGCAGGTTTGGGACAGATGGAGCTAAGGTGGTGCCACCAAAACCAAACGTGGGAAAAGGAATATGGAACGAGAAGGACAAGTGGGAAAAGGAGGTTTGGAAGAGGTGTGGGTATAAAACAGCCAACTGGAAATGCAAACTGTAGAGTTTCTTACATCGACTTCACATGTTGCTGTGTTGTCCCTGTCACTGCTCGTCCTCATCTCCTCCTGCTCCAAAGCAGTGGCTGCATTGCATCCATTTACAACAGGTGTCAGGCCTCGGGAATTTCTTTTTCTTGGGCACAAGAGTTTGATTTATTTTACAGAGAAATGTGGTCCATAAATGTGCTGTTTTAAATCAAACATTTCTGAATTTTCCAAGGTCTATGAAGTCAAATTGCCAGTGAAATGTAGCTTCCCTTTTCCCTGTTATATTCCTGTACATTTGAACAAAGAATTGTTCAAAGACAGCTTTGCTGACCGTCATCACTAAAGTCAACTTTTTTTCTGTAAAGTACAGTGCGAAAAATTGGTATTTCTGCAACATAAGAAGGGTTTGCTGATGAAGCTGATTCATTTTGTGATGTCTTTCATGAATAGAGTACTGTTACTTTTGCTGATTTTTCAGGTATGTCCAATTCGGTGTCTGAAAGCACACTTTATTCCACTTCCACTAGGATCTTTCCATTGGTTAAACAATACTTAATAAAACCATCAGTTCTAATTGCTCCGTGATCAGCTATGGTAACACGGTATTTGCATGGAAGGGCTTCTAGGGAATTCCCCCTGTCAGGAGCAAAATGGAGTGAGACATGGTGGATTCCTTTTATTTCTGTTTTAATTGAACTGTCTGGATGACAAAGGGAACCTTTCCATTTAGTTTGGTGTTTGCCATGTTAAATAGCACTGTGAAATTCTGTAAGAGCCTTACGTGGGACATGTCCCTGCTACTGCTTGGGATCTGCAGGGATGAGGAGCTGAGAGCTGGGCTGGGGAATCTGTGGGAATCAGGCATCCAAATGCCTTAAATTTCAGGAGGAATGGGGCTCCTAATCTCCCTGAGTTTATTGGAAAGTCTCAGTCCATCTGCACTGACCTGTGACCTTAATGTAGTGTTGCCACATTGATTTATTACTCCTCCACTCCTGGTTTCCTTGGTTGCTGGGTGGAAAAATGGGTTGATCTTCCCAAGAACCAGGGAACAGGTCAGGCAGAAAGGAGCATTTTCTGTGTGTCTTGCACGGCCAGTGATCCAATACCCAGAAAAATACTTCACTTAGTTGTTCTCTAACCAACAAGTAGAAACATGCATCGGGTAAAGGACTAAAATTCTTTTAAAATCAGATATTGTGGAAGTATCAGGAATGGTGAACTTGCTGTGGATTTGTATAAACCAGCCTGTGCACTTGTACAGAACTTTATTTAAAAATATATTGAATTCTGTCACCTCTCTGTTGATCCAGGTTAGGAAAGGAAGGGCTCAGCCAAAGTCCATGGGGCTGGTGGGAAGAATCCACCTGGCTGCAATAGGCTTTGTACCCCAGGAAAGAAGAAAGGCTTAGGGGAGCACCTACAGGCAAAGGTACAACGACATCAATATGCAAAAATCTCTCAGGTATAAATAAACCCTTTAAATTTATGGAAAAAGGACTTATATTTCTTACCTAGAGGTAGTTCAGTTCTGAAGGTTGAGATTTTGTATATGCAAGCATATCTATGTAATTTATTTAGCCTTACATATATAAAATCTCATTTATCTACATCTACAGGGGCAATTAACAAAACCTGATGGTTTTAGCTATTTCCTTCCAGATGTTCTATTGATACCTGGCAGCAGGAATTGACCTGGAGGGGTTTTTTTCCAAGGTCATAATGACTCTGTAAAGTAATATTAAAAAGGGGATGATGTATTGACTGCTGCTTGCAAAACACTGATATCAGTGTGTAGGATGAAATATTGGAACCTCTTCTCCAGTTGTTACTGATTTTATCATGTGCGGATCTAAATCTACAAAGAATTGAGAGTTTTCTCAGTGCCAGTCTCCTGAGCTTCATGTTTGCATTATAATTATATCTCGTTGTTACAATCTGTTCAATGATTATAATGCCTGGAAATTGTAATGCTGATTTTATTTAATCACAAAACTTCTTAGGGTTTACAGCTTAAAGTAATCTAATGTTGTCAGGACTTAAGTGTTACAGTTCCAAGTGCTTTCCTAAAAAAATGTCCTTTGAATTTTGTGTTTTGTTGTAAAAGGTCTATTTGAAGCAAATACTTTATGGTAGTTCCTTTAAAATGTATTTTGTGAGCTTTATACTCGACACGTTACAGAGGTTTTTGCGATGGGTAAAAGAAATGCAAATTGTCCTCAGTGGAGGTGTTGCCTCTCCGTGTGTTACCCGGAGCCTGCGGATCTGTGAGGGGATTTGGGTGGTGTTAGAGGAGTTACAGCGATAAATTGGGAATAAATTTGGAGTTACACAGGTGTGGATTCAAGATGAGCTGCAGAAATACCTGGAGAAAGGAGAGCAGCGAGCTCAGTTTTGGTTTGATCCTTTTTCTGTTAAATTGATCACGTGGAAGGGAGTTCAGGACAAAGCTGTTGCAGATGAAATGTTCCTCTTAATGTGCCATCTGAAGCTGTGGAAAAAATATTGTAATGCTACAAATGTGTAAGAATCCCACCAATTTGTAGGTCATTAGTCCACGGTGTTGACTGGTGCCTTTGGGTATTTGGGGGGTGATCATTAAAAGAACGTTTTATTTAACGTGTGGTTTCCTGATATCCCTTCGTTGCTCCACCTGGAGCAGACAGGTTTCTCCAGGAAGCCAGACTGGAGTGGGGTGACTGCAAGAGAGATGGAAATTTGGTTACAGTTCCTTAGGTGGATAAACCACAGGCTCAGATTCAGCCTGGCAGACCCACAGGGAAGGTTCCAGAGCGGCCGGGTTCCCGTGGATCTCCCATCCCTTGGAATGGCTCTGTGCTCGTCGTCACCAGGCTTGTGTCAAATACTCACATTTGAAGTGCCTACATCTCTATATTTGTATAATAAAAACCTGACTGTCTGCTGGGTCAATAAAATTAATACTTCAGTGACTAAGGATTGGACTTTACATATGCATAGAGGTACATTTTACCTACGCTGAATGCACATCCCCATAAATCTGATCCCATATTTATCCAGGATTTCTGGTGATGGTGGACCAAGACCGGAGAAACTCCCACAAACTTGTGGGTTTTGGCTGGGCGACATAACCACTCTCATCACAGTTACATTTCTGGTTGTTTACTTGGATTTTCTGGGGTTTGGGGAGTGGGTTTGGGATTTTTTAGAAGTTTTTTGTTTCGTGGGCTGGGTTTTGCGCTACTGCTCATTAATTCAGAGTTTTTAAAGAGGACAAGACAATGTTGTTCTTTCTCTGGGGGAGGTGTCATAGCTGTTAAATCCCATGGACGCTCAGAGTCTTACAGAGAAGAGGCAGGAACATTCCAGAGGTTTTTACCCCATGTGAGAGCTTGGAAATTCCCAATTGACTCAAAATGGTCCAGCTCTTCCTTAGCCATCCCAGGCACTGGGTGTGGGAGGGCAGCGAGACCCCTGCACTCCAGGGAAACCTTTTATCCTCAATTTTATCCAACATTGCTCAAAACAGGGTTTTTTCACCTGTTTTTCACTGTGCAATGGGTAAACTTTTGTAAAAGCCCTCTCATTATTTCAACCAACAAACACCATTTAATAATAATTTAATTTCCCGACTGGTTTTTTTTGATACAGTTGGATTTTTAAGAGTTTGCCTCTATAAAATGGGAAGTGGGGAAGTGAGAAGGCAGCACATATAGGGGAGTTTCCCTTCCTTAAATATTCACCAGATGCTTTCCTGAGGAATTCAAAATCTGAGGAAATACATGACGCTGAGAGAGAGCTGTTTGGTGTTCTAGTCCCTGCCACCCCCATTTTTTCTGCTGCATCAATCCCCATCATTAAATACTATTTCATAAGCAAGCGATTTTCTTCTTCCCAGCTGCCTCCATATTCAGCTCCGTTTCATCCTGTGCCATTGCAGAACCTGTGCCTCGGAAATCACAATTAGTTACCATGGTAAGCAATTCAAGACCGTAATAAATACACTCAAAGGCTGCTCACTCTGCCTAGGATTCTGAAATAAAAGTAAAAATAAGTCCTCTGGAGAAGTGGATGCAGATCATGGGTGTTTATGGGCAGTGTGCGCTTGTACATCGCCAGGTTAATGTCATTTTTTGTTTCATTTTCCTGGTGTCTGGGTGCATGGGAACAGCAAACCCCTCCACGATGCAGCCCCACTCCCTCCCAAGCCCACCCTCCAACAGGAACCCTTTCCCCTCCATCCTCTGGTTCATCCTCCTATAAACATTCCCATCCTGTTGTTGGTGGGAGTTTATCCACGCTCCTCCTGGTTTGCTGCTGGGATAGACAGGCACAGCGTGCTGCCCATATGTTCCCGGATTTCTGCACACACGGAACCGGTGGCGTTTCCATGCCCTGGGAGCTGCCCAGGGCCGGCTCTGCCCTCCCGATTTCCCTGTGGAGCAGCGGGAGGACGACGATTCCCAGCTCGAGAAGATGCGACCCCGCTGTGCTCTCACCATTCATGCCAACAATTCCTTCCTCCAGCGTTTTCTCAGCTCCTGACATTTTCCAGACAATAGGCTGGAATCACAGCTCGTGGTTCTGCCTGAAGGATCCGAATGGATGTTGGAATAGGTCCCTTTTTATTGTGTTGCCTGCTCGTCCCTGGCAGCTCCCAGGGAATGGCATTGCCCAAGCGAGGATCTGGATTCACCGCCTGCCGTGAATGGCTGATTTACCCCCAGGTCAGGAGGAAGAGCTGTGACCTCGCCCTGTTCCAGTACCAACAACTCATTACACTTCCTTAAAACTGATTCAACCAGAAGTTGCATCCCAAACGCTCACTAGTGGAACATTACGATCATTTAGGTTGGGAAAGACCTTTAAATACTGTATCCAGTGAATGAATTTCTCAACTCTTTTTGTAGGAAAACAAAGTATCACAAGTGTTTCCTCTCAAGGTCTTAGCCGGGCATGCCTGCTGTGCTCCTTTCACTGAGACACGGCCCTGAGTACATTTAGGTGCTTTCCTGAAATGAAACGAGATTTTTTTCCCCAAGGTTCCAGGACGAAAACTCAGGAAGGGCTCTGGGCGAGCATGGTTTGGGTAAAACCAATCTGTGCTTCTGTGAACGCACAAAACAAGGGGTGCTCAATGCCTGTGGAAAGGCAAGGAAGAAGGATCCCAGCCTGGAGCTGCTCCCTTGGTCCAGGTGAGGCTTGGCGATCTCGGCTTTGCCGGTTTGGAGGCAGAACGGAACCTTGGGCCGTGTCCATGTCCTGCCCGCTGGCCATGGAGCCCTGTCCGGCTCGGCTGGGGCTGCGGCTCTGCGGAAACGCCGCTGGATGTGGTTATTTATGGCACTCGGGTCACCCTGGATACCGAGCAGCTGCTCCCAGGCATGACTTTTAACACAGCTAATTATATCATTAGTGTCAGGGCCACTTAACCACGGCCATGTCCCTCCTCTGGGCCGGCACTGCCGGCGTTTCCATGGGAATGACCGCGCTCCACACCTCGGAGGGGACATGCCCAAGAGGTGACAGGACCAGGGTGAGGTGTCACAGCTTTCTGCCACTCCTCCAGGGCAGGTCTGGTGGCTAATCCCAGCCCTGCATTGGCTAAAAAAGACCATTTGGAGAGCAAGAAACTGCTGATTAATTCAGTCTGATTTACTGAGCGCTCTGGCCTGAGACACTTCTGGTGCCATCCCCATGTGTGGGACTTCAGCAGCGCTCCCACCTCAGAATCCACTGAAGCAAAAGAATTCATTCAATAAAAGATAATTATACAAGAAGTCCAAAGTGAAAGCTTTCCTCCCTCTTTCCCAGGGCTTCCTGATCAGCCCCAGCAGTGCTGATCAGCACTTTTAGGTTTCAGAATGACTCAGAGGAGGTTTTGGTGGGTGTCCAAACCATTCATCGCCTGGCACAAGGCACTGGTTCCATGGGGAATGTGACCATGTCCAAGAGCCAAGTCCAGCCAGGATCTGCTGCAACAAGAGCCTGCCAGGCTCCTGAGATCCACAGGCAAGCAGGAAAACCCTGCTGTCTTCCTCCTCAGTTGTTCATACCTGGGGCCAAATCACTGCTGTTGAGGTTTTGTGAAGTTTAACAGCATTAGAGCCTCACACTCACAAAGAATATTGGCTTTAGTTTCTGACTGAGCAGCAAACAGTTCTGTAAAGAGCTAATAAATGATGCTTGGAAAAAAAACCCACTAAATTATTAAATCCCTGTCCCAAAGGCTGCACAGGTTGGCTCTGCAGCCTTATGGAGCTGCTTCCCCCCAGGAACAGCCCTGATGGATGGGCTGGTAGGTCTGGGGCTGATCATCAGCATCCAGCTGTTCCACAGAGGTGCTGTCACCACGACTGGCTGGGGCTGGCAGCATTTTGGGGGTGACCAGTGTGTTCTCAGAGGCTGATCCCTCCCCAGAGCTGCAGGTGGTGGTTTCTGAATGAGGGGAATTAAGACGAGGGGTGGATGGGCATGTTAAAGCTGAAAACTGAAAACAGCGCCTGTGGATTTAGAGAAACCGGTTAAAAAATAATGAAAGTCACTAAAGAGCTTCTGAGAACCACGTGAGTCTGGTTCCCCTCAGCTGGGAGAGATGGATGGCTTTGTTAGCAGATCCAGCGCTGCTGGAGGCACAGGTTTAACCAGGGAATATGGAAACTACGGGGAGATGGATGTCATGGAGATGTGCCCAAAGCCCTGAGAATAAACCCGAGTGCCTGGTGGATATTTTTCAGCAAAGACAAGTAGTGCTGCTGGGGACTCTTTTGCTGGGGTCCAGCTCCACGGTTTAAATGCAATGGGAGATTTTTCCCCTTTTGCTGATGCTTCTGTTCATCCCCTGTGCCCATCACCCCACGTGGAACATCCCTGGACCCAGCCATGCACCCATCTCTGACATTCCTTTACATCCACTGGAGGTCTTGAGGTTCCTGTGCCTGCTCTGTGCTGCAGCTGTTTCTTGCTCTAAAGCAGAAAAAAAACTGGCAAAATGATGTGTCTTTGTAGAGGAAACAATGTCAAAATGAAACGACTCCAGACTGGAAATAAAAGGAAGCAGGTGGCTCTTGGCTGGAAATCCTTTATCGCAAGGTTTGGACTGGAGGGCTCAAATTCCTGCACCCATCTCATCCCATCCCACCCCATCCCATCCCAGCTCTGGGAAAGGCAGGGGGAGCAGAGGCTGGACACTGTCACCCCAGTCTGCAGCGTGGGTTTGGGCTCCTCTCCCAGCCTCCTGTCGGGAAGACCTCACGGAAGGCAGGGCTGAAGGGCTGCAGCCCACCTGCAGAGCCTGGTCATTGTCACTGTTCTCCATGGACAGAGGGGAATGGCACAGGAATGGCTTCCCACTGCCAGAGGGCAGGGATAGATGGGATATTGGGAAGGAATCCTTCCCTCTGAGGGTGGGGAGGCCCTGGCACAGGGTGCCCGGAGAAGCTGTGGCTCCTCCTGGATCCCTGGCAGTGTCCAAGGCCAGGTTGGACAGGGCTTGGAGCACCCTGGGATAGTGGAAGGTGTCCCTGCCCATGGCAGGGGGTGGGACTGGATGGGATTTAAGGTCCTTTCCAGCCCAAACATTTCATGTGCTGCTCGGTGCTGTGCCTGGAGTGACCCTGGCACAGATTCTGCTGTGAATCCAAGGACACTGTGCAGCAGAATTCCTGCTCCCACCGAAATCCCCTGGCAGCCTCTGCCTCAGGTACCAATTAGTTCAAACCTGACTCCAGCTGAAGAGCACCTGCTCATAAATATCCACAAATCCTCCCACATCCTGTTTGCATCATCCTCCCTGTGCTTTGGTGGGAGAGTCATGAGTAAATGACTGACTCACAAGGTCTTATTTCCCAAATTTCATGCAGTTTTTGAGTTTTCCTTGTATTTTGCATTGAGATGCTTTTATAACCTTCATTACACAGAGTGCAGACCCAAATAGCTCTTGAATTCATAAATATGGAGCAATCAATGTATTTTATTTTGCAATTATTGGGATAAACAAATAGAATATTTTGGGGCTGCTCAGATGTGCTCTGTAAGTGATGCCGCCCATTGTCCTTTAATTGTAAGGATTTGGTAAATGAGCTTTAAAGGGTCTATTAGTATTCATTAGGCAGAAGCTCCCATACATTTTCTGCAAAATTAATGAAATAGAACTGTTTCCTCTGCTGATGACGTGGCTGAGCTGCAGCCCCGCTCAGCGCAGGTTTATTGAGGGTATCTTTCAGTGGTTCTGCCCAAATCCTGCTTGGGAAAGTTACAAAGTGGCTTTTTTCAGCTCCTGGCTCTATAAGGACCACAGGGGTGGGCACTCAGCAATTTTCTGAGGATTTTCAAGGTCCAGTCCATTGCCCAGCTGGAAAATGATGCTTGAAATCCAACTGGATCGTGGAGTGCTAAACCAGCATTGCCAAGCCAACACCTTTGGGGTGTCCCAGTGCTCCCCACGGTCAACCCCAAAAGTGCAGAAGGTGCTGCTGGTGCTGGGGTGAGGCAAGAGGAGGTGACCCCTGCCCAGGGGGGTGTGGGGGCACATGGCAGGCAGCTCTTCTTTTTTTAAGTTATTTTACATCAAATGCATTTAAAACCGTTTGCAACTGTTATATTTTTTTTTTTTGGTTGGGTTTTGAAACATGAACCAAACTATTTTTTTCTTTTTAAATAAAACCAACTGCAACCAAAAGCCCAAAGAACAGCTGCACAAGTCCAGAAGGATTTATAAAACCACAGGTGAAGAGCTGAGGACTTCTTCCCAGCAAATTAAGGAAAACTTGACCTAAGGAGGATCTCAAGGGTCTCCACATGGTGGAAAATTCTTGAGGAGGTGAGGAAGATGAGCTGAGGCTGAAAGAGGTTGTGCAAAGAGGTGAAAATTCCACCGGCACATCCCTCATGGATTCATGGAAGAGAAGGTTCTGTGGGAACATCCACACCAGGGGCTTTGTCAGGAGCAGGAGGCAGCACATGGGAACAAAGCTTTCTGCGTCATCCCTGGAAAACAACACCCACTGCCTGTCAGGGTGTGAGCATACAGCACAATAAATACATTTATAATGGAGCATATAAAGGAAAAATAACCCCAAACGTGAACGGGGAGCTCTGCTGACAGGAGGTTTGTTATGGGTCTGTTGTGGAGATGCCAGCTCAGATCCTGCCAGGTGATTAATAACCCGGAATTGGAAAGATCCCGCAGCCAGTTCCAGGAGCTGAGTGAAAAATGAGCCAGGGCAGAGCAGGGGGGAGGTTGCAGAACGTGACAGGTTCCTTCAGACAGAGGTGAAAAATGACTGAGGGGAAGCACAGCTTAAAAAACCAACTCAAAACCAGTCAGGAAAGCTATAAAAAAATCAATTAAAATATAATGAAGGCTAAGACATTCTGAATTTTCCTCTTCCCAAAAGTCTGATTAAGTCAGTGCAGGGAGTTGAGGAGTGTGGGCTCTCATCCTGAAGGGAAGCACTTGTCGGAATAGTGATCCATCAGACTGGGAGAAAAGTTCATCATCAGAGGATTACTTATGGCAAAGGAGAATGCCACCCCCAAGTCACAGCAAACTGTGGGATTTGGCTCTAAACCCCAAGGGAAACGGCAGAAGCCTCGTTCATTACCCAGAGGATCTGTTTAATAAAGAAGGGAACAGGTCAAGCAGCTGATGGCTCTATATAAATATTTAAATGGCACCAGAGCAGCCCAGCATTTGTATTGCCCAGGGGTTTAGGCTAAATAAACGAAGCTGGCCTTTCCCACCTTGTCCTCTGTAGCTTGGTAAATATTTGGGATGCTCAGCCACCGAGGACAGAGCTTGGGAACAAACCCACACCAGGCACTCAATTTAAGAGCAAACAGCTCCATGCTCCCACTCTGAGGGAAGAAATGATTGCTGCTTTCTGGTTAAGTCAGAATAATGAAGAATTTAGTAAATGTGTTGCTTAAAGGCATCTGAAATTACAGA
The DNA here is from genome assembly GCA_013398955.1 of Callaeas wilsoni. Lineage (NCBI taxonomy): Eukaryota > Metazoa > Chordata > Aves > Passeriformes > Callaeidae > Callaeas > Callaeas wilsoni. The sequence goes on from VWPU01004602.1 coordinate 25,789, forward strand.
TAAATGATGTAAACTGAAATCTTATTGATCTTTTGATCCATCCCAGGGTCAGGCGAGGACGGGCAGCTCCACGTTTATGGCACATGATGATAATGCATGGAAAGACAAACTCCAGCCTGCTTTCCCTGACCAGCAGGAACTCTGCTGGGTTTAATGGACTTTGAGGCATCCTGAGAGCTCCATTTAGGACCTGCGATGTGGTGTGTAGGTGATGCACGAATGAGTCAGGGGTTTTTCTCAGTTGGGAGAGGCACAAGCACCTCCTCCCGCTTTTCAAGGGCAGAGCAACACACTGATCCCATCCCTCCCCAGATCAGGGATTTTGCACGTCTCCATTCAAGGCAGAAGCGCTCCAATCACCGTGTCAGGGTTTTTCTCCCCCCAGCCCACGCAGAGCAGGGCAGAGGCTCAGCAGCACCAGCCAGAAATAGAAACACTCCTCAGCAGAGCATGAGCACCCTGCACTTCCCCAGCCTTCGCCTCACGCAGGGGAAGGGCCACGGAATCATTGCATAACCGGGCTGCTGCAGGAGCTGCTGGACTCGGGGATCCCTGGGGAGGTGGGAAGGGACAGATCCCAGCCTGAGATTCCCGACCGAGCTGCCTGGGATTCGGGCTGGTGGCAGAGGAGAGGAGGGCACGGTCTGAGCCAGGGGTGATGGAAGTGCCTGAGTGGCTTCCCTATAAAGCAATTTAAAATTTTATCATTTTGTGCACAATGCAAAATAAAAGGTATTTCGTGGAATCACAGAATGGTTTGAGTGGGAAGGGATGTTAAAGATCATCCAGTGCCACCCCCTGCCATGGGCAGGGACACCTTCCACTATCTCAGGTTCCTCCAAGCCCCATCCAACCTGGCCTGGAACACTTCCAGGGATGGAGCAGCCACAGCTCCTCTGGGCAGCTGTGCCAGGGCCTCGCCACCCTCACAGGGAAGGATTCCTTCCTTCATAAATCCTGCATTCCCCAAAACAGAGCCCAGTACAACCTCCCGTAACAGCACAGGGACAGGAGAAATGCCTGGAAATGGAACTCCAGTGACCAAACGAACCTCTTCATCCAACCCTAGACAAAGGCTAGACAAAGGCAACACAAACATCCATTGAGGGAGTAAAACTGCGTGGTCAAGGATTTAATATTCCCCACCAGCTTCATTGGGATCAGAATCTACCCACAGAGTAAGGCAGGAAGGTTTGGCAAGGAAACCCCTTTTCCGTGGCTACATCCCCTCTCCTTGGGGGCTCACCTTGTTGAGATTAAAAGGGGGAATTGCATTGTACTGATCTAAATCCTGCAGCTTGTTTTGCATCAGAGGAGCTTTGCTAGCTCCAGCCAATTATCCATTTGAAGTCTCAACAAGAATTCCTTTTAGGGGTGGGAAGGAGGCGCCTGTATCACGTTAGTGATTAAACCTGGCCCTGGCTGCTGTTGGGATCTCACCATGGCCCTTCAAACAGGGAAATAAAACGGTGCCAAACCTGGAAGAGAATCCTGAGAGTATCCACAGGTCTGGTTCCTCCCTGCCCAGGCTGCCACAGCCAGAGGGTGGTTTGGGATTGAAGAGAAGTATGAATCTACAATGGGTGATAGAAAAGATGAGATTTCTTCCGAAATGAGCCTTCCCAGCTCTATGAGGTGTGGAAAAATTCACTCTGAAGAAGAGAAAACTAAAATATCATTGTGAACGCCGCTCAGAGATGTCTGCAAGAGCTCTGCTGAAATGTCACAGATAAATGAACACAATAATGTAATATTGATAAACGAGCACAATAATGGCATATTGCTGTGCAAATTGTGGGAGCAGAGACAAAACATTTAAATGAGCAATCCCTGCTGGGTGTAAAACACTGCACAAGGTAAGTTTGCAGTGCCTCAGGACCCTGTGTCATCCCAGGTCACATTTCCAGGTGGGCTGGGACAGATAAATGTGTCCTCCTTGACTTGGCATGCGGTTCTGGAGACTCTGTTTTGGCATTTAAATGGGATGTGGGCAGCAAAACGCCCCGGGAGGGATCCTGAATGGCACCCAGGAGGCCTCTCCCACTCCTCCTCCTCCTCTGGCCCCACACCGAGTTCATCCAAGGTTTCCCTCACAGCTAAACCCAGCTCTGCCACCTGAGCTGTGAACATTGGGGATTTTTTCCCCAGTCCCCCCTTTCCCGCTGCTGCATATTTTCATGAACATCAAATCCTACAAACTTTTTATCCTTGGGTTAACACACACCTTTTATAAAGAGAAAATCCTGCACTCACCATATAAAGTTATTTGTGCTGAGAGGGGAATAAAGGGAATTCAGTGGACTTTCATTACAGGGGAATAATGGAGAGCACAGGAACTGTGTGCGTTGAGGGAATTTTCATCCTTTCACCCCAGAATAGCTCAGACCTGCCCCACTTCCACAGTGTCCAAACAGGAAAATGAAGAGGCAACCCCACATCCAAAACTGAATGTCTGCAATAGCCAAATTCTGGCTGTTTTGGCCAGAAATAGTTAATTTTCCAGTTATGGGACCTGCAGGGGGTAACCTGGATATGGCACTGGAAATAGGAGCTGGCAGGGGGGATGTGATGACCCCACATCACCTCTGCCAGACAAGAAAACTTGGGGTCTATTTCATCACTTGAGGTGTATTTGCTGTTTCTCCCACCCTTTAATTCCTCCTAAAAACAGTGTCCTTGCCCAGGTTTTGGGGGCTGTGACTGCTCCAAGGATTTAGAGGTTTTCATCCTATGGGGAAGGATCATTTCTGCTCATTCAGAGCTGGAATTGGAATTTTAACCACGCCTGGAACACAGAGGTGTTCTTATCACCCCAGGTGGGGTGGGATTCCAGGGGCTTTCCTTCCCCAGCCTGGTAGCCAGGGACAAGCATTAAGCATTCCCAGCTCTTTTAAAGTATCACAGCTTCTTGCAGATCCCTTGGATCGTTTTTCAGGAAGGCAGAAACACCAGTTAGATTTGCTCAAATAAAAGAATGCCAGAGCAAAACAGAAAAGGACACTTACCTACAGAGCCAGCCAGGAGACAACGCTGCAGCCAAGGCACGAACAAGAAAACTTTAATGAAATAATTATGATTTGCATAGAACTGAAGGCAAAGAACTACCAGAGACCCTTACAAGAGCTCCCCTTCCCAGGGGTGGGAGAAAGGGCAGGAGAGAGGAGAGTACCCCCCCAGCCTTTCCTTTTATTTACTCAGAACACCTGGTTGCAATTTCTTGCAGGACATAATTAGCTTTTAATTAGCAGGTAGGTCATTTGTTACCTGAACCTGTCGAGCAATATCCTGGGTGCTCCAGCTCCAGGCTGAGCTTGGCGAGGGACCTTTGCTCCCAGGAGCTGAGGCTGTGTTTGAGGTGGTGCCTCCTTATTTCTGGTATTATTTACTGTGGCATCGATAAGGTGGTGGTGGTTTTTTATCTGCTGTAACGAGCTGTTTCCCGGGGGCTGCTGCTGCTGGGGAGTCTGTGGAGATAACGAGAAAGGGGCAGGGAGAGGGAATTTTTGGAGAGCACTGCCGCCTGCTTGGATGCTTTGTCACCTTATTCCAGCTGTGCCCACATGGTCTGGGCTGTGCTTTGGGGCTTGGACCAGTAATTAAGGGGATTTCTGCCCCGGGTCAGTGTCAGCAGAGTGGGGGATGCTCACACTGGTGGTTTGTCAGCGGTTCCCCAGTGTGTCACGGGTGTGCAGGAGGCTCTTTACCCGCCCCTCCTGCCCTGCTGCTCTGAGGGATTAGGTGGAAAACCACAGCGTGGAGAGCAGCCCTGGGGAAGGATGAGGCTCTTTTAAGGAAAACCATTCCTTAATCGGGGGGAAATCTACTGAGGAGACGGGATCTGGGCGCCGATGGCTGTGCTTTCCCAGGTGCCTGCTTGGAAAATATCCTCATAATGTGGGTTAAAAAATCCCGGATTTTAACATCCCTGCTTATCCATCTGATTCACCCAAACACTTGGAAGCTTTTCTCTTGACTTTCTGTGGGAGAAAAAGCTGAGTAGACATTTTATGGGATGGTTAGGAAGGGTAAATTTGATTAGGGTAAATCATATTAGGGGGTTCTTGCCTTCCTCTGGGGTGGCTCTGTAACAAACTGCTCCTTCCCTGATCTCCCTGCCCCAGGCATGGGCTCCTTCACAGGTGCAGAGTGTGCAGGAGAAAAGAAAACACTAAAATTGGGAGAACTTTCTTTGTTGATAGCTCGGGGCAGCAAAATGCTTCCTGACACGTATTGATTCAGCAAAAAGTCTATGATATATAGTAATGCCACTTTGTCATTTTATATCCAATTATTTCTGCTCCACATCCTTGGGATTCCCCAGCTGAGCGTCATGAAGTGGGCAGAGAGCAGCCTGCACTTTTTAGCTTGCTTAAAAAACACAGATGCTGCTGATCCCGGAGGAGCAGCTGGAATTCTCCAGCGTAGGCTGGGCAAGAAGTCCCCTCTCATGGCCAAAATGCCCTTTGCTCGTGGCTGGGGTTCCCCCAAAAGTGGCTGCTCCCCTGATTTTCCTGGTCTTTGCTGCTTTCTCCTTGCGGGAAGCTGAGCTGTGATGTTCCCTAAATCCCTGTGTGCAGTGGTGACACAGCAGCCCCCGCGTGAGGGCTGAGGGCTCAGACCCCTCACTGAGGTGGGGAGGAGTCTGATTTCCTGCGCAGATCATCCCCCACCTGAAATCCAGCTGCTCACTCACCTGGAATAGCTGCAGTGACTCCAAACACTGCCTGAGCTCATTGCACAAATAACCCACGTAATGAGCTTTAGAAATTAATTGTTATTGATGCTCAAAACCACTGCAAAAAGACCCTGTGCTCGTGACCATCATTCAAATTAAAATTTTCTGCTCTGAAAATCTGAAACATGAATTAAATTTTTAGAAAATAGCAGTGGAGAAGACTCCCGTGTGCCACTCACAATGCCCAATGAGTTGTTCCTCATGCAGCTGGGCAGATGTGATCTGAAAATAATTTTAGGCTGAAGGAGGGCAGGTTTAGATCAGATATTGGGGGGAAATTCCTCCCTGTGAAGGTGGGGAGGCCCTGGAATGGATTTCCCAGAGAAGCTGTGGCTGCCCCTTCCCTGGAAGTGTCCCCAGCCGGGTTGGACAGGGTTTGGAGCAGCCTGGGATAGTGGAAGGTGTCCCTGCCCAGGGCAGGGGGTGGAAGAGGTGATCTCTAAGGTCCCTTCCATCCCAAACCATCCTGGGATTCTATGGAATGACTGGAGAAGGTGTGAGGTGAGAACATCTGGAGCCTTCAGGGGAAATAGTGTGGCCCATCTGATGTTTGCTTTGTACCACCTTCCAAGGAAAAACCATTCCAAATACCAACAGCCAAACACCCAGAACACTGACCCTTGCAGATGACAAATCACCTGCACTTCCCTGTTTCCCTCTCATCCCACTCTTGGCCATTTCCCATACAAAGATAACCCCGCCGTGCAGATGAGGTGCGTTTCCCAGGAGCTGATCCATTTGTTTTCCCTCCGATATCACAATTATTATTATTATTATTTTCCACTGCACACCCTCCCCTCGCTGCTTCGGGCCCGTCATTACCATGCAGAGCACGGGCTCTTTAGGAGCTGTTAACATTCATTAGCACTCCAGGTCCTCCCGCAGAGCCAACCTTTCCCGGCTCATTGTCATTCTCTCCGTGGCACCGGTGGCACCGGGAGCGGCCGAATTCCGACGGTGGCTTCGCTGGGTGACATCAGAGCCTGCGTCACCCTGGTCCTTCACAGTTGTCCCTGGAGACACGAGGAGTCTGGGGTGGTAATTATTTCGATTCCTCTTGAGCTCCAGAGGTTCCCGAAGGGTTTCTCGCTCGCTGGCCTGTGCGATCCCGTTGTCATGGTGACCGGGGCGGGATGCTGGGCACCAGCCTGGCTCCCCTTCTCGGAGGATGCGCTGGCTCGGGATGGAGCTGGTGGTTGCCAGTGGAATTTTGCCACACCTGAGGAGAAATGTTTTAAAAAGCCAGGGAAATCTGCTCTAAAAGAGACTTGGAATTTTTTTGCTTAGGCCCGATGACCGGGGATTCAGAATTTTCATTATTTTCATAGAATCACAGAATGGTTTGAGTTGGAAGGGACCTCAAAATGATCCAGTTCCAAGCCATGGCCAGGGACATCTTTCACTTTGTAGACTAAATACAAAGATTAGAAGCCTAATCCTGGGACGGGACTAAACTTCCCATGGATGGAACCGTTGTGGAGCAAACCTGAGCTGGGGCTCCTCTGTGCTGTGCCCTCGTACGAATTTACCTCCCTCCAGAGGCGAGCATCACTCCTGTGAGCGCACGAGGCTCCGTAACTCAGTGCTCCATCCCCTGAGGGTGCACGGAAAGGTCCAGAGGGGGGATCACGCTCCCCCCCACCGCTCTGCCATACCGATCCCTCTCCCTTTCAGCAGGACAGCACAATTTACCTCCCAAACAGCTGCAGAACTTTCTGCTGCAATGTCAAGTCTCTCTCCTGGTGGTGCATGGAGAAGCGTCTTTGCAGTTCTGAGCAGGTCACCCTTTGTGGCCTGGTTTTTGTCAGAGCGGCTCAGCTGACGTGTTCTGCTGGACACCGTGTCCGACACAACCCGTTCGTGGAGTCATTGCATTCATTAAACACACAGAAACTGAAAGAGCATAAATTTTGCATTTTCTATTTACTCACATCTCCCAGACCAATTGTTTATTTTGGTGGACTTCCAAAGCCCTGGGCAGACAGGTCATTGGAGCCACTAATAACATTTCTTTCTCCTCTGCTCAGCCTGTAATTATTATCTTTCTCTCCCTTTTATCTCTTCTTCTCTGTAGTAATAAAGTTCTGATTCTTCAGTGGCACCTCAGGATGTCTGACCTACAAGAGAGATGCCTACGGGGATGCGCTGCCACCAAAGCAGGAGACATCTTCAGCTGAATTTTAATGGGATGTCGTCAATTCAACAATAAATCTGCTTTTTTTCGCTGGTCAAGTGAAAGCTTCCAGGCACGGGGAAGTTGGTGACAGAGGAAAGCAGGAGTGCTGCTGCCCAGGGAAGTCCTGCATGGGCACCAGTTGCTCGTGGTCTGGATGAAGTGAGAGGAGATGGATCTTGTTTACGGAATTTCCTTGGATCACCCTTGCTGCAGGGTCCACGTGGCCAAGGGTAGAGTGTGGTGGTTATGGAAAATATCTTTATATTGTCACATTTCACTTCATGAACTGTGGAGTGTGGGACACCTGGAGAGCACTTCCCTGCTGGAAGGTTTTGTCTTGATGCCTTGGAGAGGCTGCCCTGGAGCAGAGGCTGGACAGAGTTCAAGGATAAAGGGCAGGGATTTATGGAACGGCCTTCCCAGGGTGCACCTTGGGCAGTGCAGGAGTCTCGCAGAGACTGCACCCAGGATGGACACAGCCGCACGTTTTTGGGACAGATAGAAGTTCTGTCCATTTGCATATCAGAGGTTAATTGTCCAATTCCAGCTTCAGGCAGTGCAGTCCCATTCTCTCAGTTTGCTCCCCCCCAACTCACTTTTGTTTCCATTTCTCGGGGCCTGAGACAGTGAGGTGTCCTTGATTCTCAGGCCTGGAGAGGAATTGTTGTGTCTGACCAAAATGGAAAAAGCAGTTGCTCACACTCTGTATGGAGCTCAGAGTTACACACTAAACAACTGCAGGATTACAAATATATTAAAATATAAAAGTTAAAATCCTAGGGCATCATTCTCACTTTAGCTGGGCCACCCTGGCACCAGATCACCATCATCTCCAAGTCCCTTTCCTTGTCCCCCAAGAGCTGTCCACTCTTGGATCTCCCTGCTAGTGCAGGAGCAGCCTGGCCAGGGGCACCACTCCAGCTCCACTCCTGGTTTGCTCCTGGTCAGTTCTGCGCTCTTTGGGAACTTGCCTCATTTCTGGGCAGCTTTTGATTGCTCTGAGCTTTCTGGGGAGTGGTAAAAGCTCCAGCTGAGGTGATTTCAGCCCAGAAATACCCTAGGAAGAGGTCACCTTCCTTTTCTGGATCCTGGACTACCTCGGGCTGCCAATTTTAGCAGTGCCAGAGATGAGGGTTTGTGCTTTATCGCCTTTCAACCCCTGATGCTCCATAAACACCCAGGGCTTGACCTTAGAACATCCCAATCAATATCTCCTTGGATCTGTATTGCACAGAAAATAGATAAAATATCCCAAAACCCTAAAGGATGTTGATCTTAAGGAAATTAATGAAGGCCAAGCAGCTCCTTTGTGTTTTTCTACTACCAGACAGATGTTAATCCTTAATGAATTATGTTTGCCTGAATCCAGGAGCACCATTTACCCCTTGTGACCTTTGCTGAGTTGAGTTATTAAGTGTTATAAATAGCTACTCTTAATATGCAGGCAGTGTCCGAGTGCTTTTTGTACAGATTCAGGAACAATCACAAACTAATTCCCCACAAATAATTCCTAAGATATTTGAATAAGAAGAAGACTGCATTTGCATATCTGCCCAGAAGGAACTCATCTCCCTGAAAAATATTCTGGTTTGCAAACTGCATTAGTCAATGGCTTCAGCACAGTCACTTTCACAAGAAATTATGCTAATCCATGTGGGAGATTTCATTTTCCTTCAAAAAGAATGGAAGCACTGTAAGACACAGAACAGCCCAAACGATTGCAGGGAGAGGCTCTGCCCTGAGAAATGGATTGCAGGATCTACTTAAATAAATCATGGTTTGTTAGGGAAAAATATTAGGCAGGTTTAAATCAGATCTAGCTATGGACAAGTATTCAATAAACAAACAGAATTCAGGATTTAATTAGAATATGCAGGTGTTGTGTTACGCGTGCGGGACTCGCTGGGCTTGGCTACTGAAAAATAACCACTTTGAAATATGCAAGGAAAATCCCAGAATCCCAGGATGATTTGGGTTGGAAGGGACCTTAAAGCTCATCTCATTCCATTCCCTTCCATGGGCAGGGACGCCTTCCACTATCCCAGGTTGCTCCAAGCCCCATCCAACCAAAAGAGCTGGAATACAACTTAAAATCTCATGGACCATTTGGCTGATTCACCCCACATTTTGCCAACCACCCACAGGGTGGAAAATAATGCAAAAATCTGCAGGCCACCCATCCCAAAGCAGTGATTTTTTAAATTTAGCTGTAAAAATTTCCACATATGTGGTCCAGCTCTGGATCCCCAACAACAGAAGGACGTGGAGCTGCTGGAGTCAGTCCAGAGGAGGCCCCGGAGCTGCTCCCGGGATGGAGCCCCTCTGCTCTGGAGCCAGGCTGGGAGAGCTGGGGGTGTTCCCCTGGAGACGAGAAGGATCCAGGGAGACCTCAGAGCCCCTGCCAGGGCCTAAAGGGGCTCCAGGAGAGCTGGAGAGGGACAAGGTCAAAGGGGAATGGCTTCCTACCACCAGAGAGCAGGGTCAGATGGGATAGTGGGAAGAAATTCCCTCCCTGTGAAGGTGGTGAGGCCTTGGCACAAGGTGCCCAGAGAAGCTGTGGCTGCCCCTGGATCCCTGGAAGTGTCCAAGGCCAGGTTGGACGGGGCTTGGAGCAGCCTAGGGTAGTGGAAGGTGTCCCTGCCCATGGCAGAGGGTGGAATGGGGTGAGCTGTGGTGTTCCTTCCAACCCAAACCATCCTGGGGCTCTGATTTCTGAGCTATTTAATTTTGGATTCAATGAGGAGGACTCGGAGAAGCTCGGCGTGGCCGTCACAAGGCTCCTGAGGTGATCTGCAGAGCTCAGATCCAGAGTTTGCTCCTCACCAAGTGAAACAAAGCCAGTGCCAGCACCCAGCCCTGAATATTTCAGCAGTGGGGATGTGATGCCTTGGCCAAAACCCCAAGTCCTTAATTGCCAGCTTTGAACATCGTCTCTGTTTGAATAAGGCCATCAAGCTGTGCTTTAAAGCAGCCTTTTAGTCAAAGGAAGATACAAATATTCTCGTGTCTGCGAAGGATCCCATTAACTGAAAACATCACGAGAAAGCCTCTCCTGAATGAAGCCTGGGCTGGGTTGTGAATCTTTAATGTGCATTTCTGCAGCTCCTTTCAACACTCAGCAAATTCACATTCTCTTTGATAGAGTAGACATTTTCATGAAGTATTTATAGCAGCCAAGCAAAATAACCCGATTTCCTTTTTAACAGAGGTTTTTGGGAGGCAGCTCCCAAATCCCAGTCTTCCTTATTTACACTATAAACAGCGAAAAGATCAAATAATAAAATGGAACTGCAATTACACTGGTTTTTCCAGTGGAGAATACCTTCTTTTGTAAGAAGATCTGGGTAAATTCTGGCTGTTCTGTACAGCTCAATTATTTATGAGTCAGGAGGAGAAGGGAGAACTGGGAGGAGCTGAGGAAGGAGGAAAAAGCAAACCCAAAACATGCTCCTGTGTCATCAAAACACAGCCCATCCCCTGGGCCCGTCTCCAGCGTGGGGAGAATGGTTTGTTCTCCAGGGGAAATGGCTGGGATCCATCAATTGATAAAATTCACTGCATGGCACAACTGACAGACTCCGACTCAGAAAAGCAGGGGAGACAAAGGTTCTCCACCCTAGGGGTGAGTTCCTCTCACTTGGTGGAAAAGTCCTGATGGCTGGAGACCCTCGGAGGGCAGCTCCTCAACCTTCCTTGTCCAGCGGCTCCGTGGTGGCCGAGTCCTGGTGTTGTCCCTCCTAACACCACAAATATTCCAGGCTTTGGACTGATTTGCTCTGTTTCCTACAGGCTTATGAGTCACAGGGCTACGATCTGCTGCCACTGAAGTGGCTGGGTTTAACCAGTGGCAGACAGATGAGATTCTGCAAATGTGAATCCTCTGGTCCAGCTTCTGCGTTTTATAAGTCACTTGATATTTCCCAGTTTAAATGACTCCAATAAATGTGGCTTGCTGGTCAATTTAGCAAGATGAGTGTTTCTGGTGAGGTCAGTGCAAGACAAATAAGCAGGTTTCAGTAAAATGGCTCGTAACATTTCATAGAAATTATTAAAAAATCATAAATGAGTGTTGCTTCCCACTAATTGCCCGTTTACAGCCATATTCCCGTTGCTTCCTTCAGGAGTTTCACCAGTCAGACCTTTAAAAAATGTACAAGGAGCTTAAAGAAGACATTTGTTACGATTGATTGGATGCAGATGTCTATAAAAAATGGAAAATGGGAAAAGGAGAGCAATATCTCTGAGTTTTTCTGGCTTTTATGGGCAGCAGAAGACCCGGCTGCCGTTGTTCCTCTGCCTGAAGGCAAAGATTTCCATTACCAGTGAATCAGTCACATGGGCAGGGAAAGAGGTAAAAATTGGTCCTTTGTACAATGTTCAGCCGAAGTAATTAATTGGGGATTGATTCAGGAGAAATCCCACTCATTTGAAGTCTACAGGGATAAAATTATGGCAGATGGGATGGAGCAGGAGAAACTCCAGCCTGGCAGGACACAGAACGAGCTCTGGCTGCGGGAGCAGCCAGCCTGCCCCAAGGCTTTCCCCAGTATTTCCAAAGCTGAGAATTTTCTGTTTAGCTCTCAGGAGCGGCACTTCTGTCCCCATTTCAGCTCCATGCAGCTGCTCCCACCTTGGAGGGCTGAGGCTGAAGCCTCGTGCCTGGTTCTGCTGGGATGCCGCTTTTTAAAGCACGTAAACCATAATTATTCATAAACCACTTCCATAAGCCACGTCTTCTTTTCCATCTACACAATTTTCCCCGCTCTGAAATACGATCCAGTTAGTCCTGTGCTGTCCCTGGGCTGTCCTGTCCCTACCCATAATCTTTATGGAAAAATTGGTGCCATCTACTCCTGGTTTTCCAGCCCAGCATCCCTGATTGCTGGATTACTCAGAGCATTACTGCTGAGTGACTGCTCTGCAATCTCAGCCTCCTCCCTCTCCTTTCTCTTTTCCATGCATCACATTTGACCCTCTAATTGGGAATTCCTAAATTAACACTGTCCTTTTTTCCTCTTCCAAGCCACCCAGGGCCGTGGCTTCCCCAGCCTGAAATATTCCCTTTAATACCCACTTTTGATCCAATTATGGACCAAGAAATCTGACAGGAAGAGCAGCATCCCTGCTGATGGTGATGAAGGGAGCAGACACCAGCAGGATCCACCCCACTCATCTCCAGGACCAGGATGGATGCTGGGATCCGCACACTCATTGGGAACCTGGAGCTGGAAAAGAGAGAAAAGCCGGGCAGTAAAGCCCTGCAGCAGAATTTAATAGTCCCACTGCCAGTTTTTAAGGTTTTGGTACAGAACAAGGGTTCTTAAACCTGTTATTCCATAATGAAGGGGGGTTTTAAGCCTGTTATTCTGTATTCCACTATTTTACCAGGCACACGGAGAACTGCACTGGAGCAACAGGTTTTTGTATTTTATGTAGAGCAGAGCTTGCTTGTTGTATTTTCTGTACAGTCTTGGCTTCTCAAAGCAATTTCAGTATTTCTAGTGAGTTAAATTAAAAAAATAATGAAGTTATGTGTCAGCTCCTGGGGGAAATAGAGGTGGAAATAATGAATCCACGAATATTCCGTGTGCTCCATAAAATGGTGACGCGGCACCGGGGCGGAGGAGGCGGCCACAGCAAAAGCTGGCACAAAACTTCCTGTGGGATTTCCTCCTGAATTCCCTGAGCCCTCTGGATGCCCAGGAGAACACCAGCCACAGCAATCCCGACCCTCGTGTTTTGTCTGCCTGATATTCATTCTTCACGCTCGGGTGTTTGGTGCCTCTTGGCGCATCCGCAGCTCCTGGAGCTGAACGGCTCCGAGCGGGTTTTACCAGGATGCAGGAATGTGATGTGTGGATAAAGGAAAACCTTTTAGAAGTTCGGGTTTTACCAAATCTTGGGAAAAAGAGCATTAAGAGAAGAGCCTCTGCATGTGACAGCACTGCAGGTGATTCAGGCTGTTTCCATATTAGAAAAAAAAGAGCCCTTTTCAGGTTTCCATTTAATTCGGATATAATTTGAATTTGTGTTTTCTGCGTTTTGAATTGCACAGAAAATGTGAAAAATCGAGCTCTCAGTTAATCACAGTCCTCCCCCAAATGCTACCAAACTAAAATGCAGCCGTGTTTGCAAGCCAAGGAGTGGATTTGCAGCTCTCAGTAATAAAACACCTCAGACAAAGCTAACGGCCTCTCTCCAGAGGCAGCGGAGCCATTCCCGCCCTCCAGCTTTATAGATCCTCATTTTCATTAGGTTTTTATTTAATGAAAGAATAAAACCCACACACACACACAGAGTCAGCACGGAGACAAAACCCCAGGAAAGTCTATTTTAAATAAGAAATCAATGTAATTTTGCAGCAAAACTTATCTTCCCACTCCTCCCAAATATCTGCTCATAAGGATAAATTTCAGGTGGGACATTGTGGCTGCAAGCGATGCTGGGTAGAAGAGATTTTTATATATGAAATATTGTATTTTATCATAGATTCATGGGTGCCACTGACTCCCAAAAATCTCATGTCCCATCTGAGCTCTTCTGGATGTGAATCCCTGGATGTGTTACAGCCCTGCATCCCTTGCCAGGCTTATTTAACACCTTATATCCTTCCCTGCCAGGCATAACACTCATTTTAATTTTAATTTTAATTTTAAATATTTGTTTTCTTGGTGAGGTCCCAGGTGCTGCCAGGAAATGGGATTTTCCTGGGCATCCTGGCACCGCCCATGCGATAACGTAGGCGAATATTTCCTGAATATTTGCCTTACACAGATGACCCCAGGACCTGGAATTGCTTGGTAAGGGATGAATAAAATCCTTCTCTCTTCTTTTCCTGGCTCTCAGTAGCAAGAGGAATGATTTGTGCACTTTGAGTCGGCCTCTAATCACCTTTAACGGGTTCCTCTATGGGAAATAAATAGATCAAGGTCCAACCCCTTGTCTGATGCTCACGTGGAGATAACACTGATAACACTCCAACAGGAAAGAATTTCAAATCCAGCAGGTTCCAGGGAGCTCCTCCCTCTCACACACCACAGCACAAAGGTGGTTTGGGAGCTAAAAATAAGCTTTATTTGACCCAGTCGTACAAAGTGATGAGGAAGCTTTAACCTATTGATCCAGGGCACGGCATCATGTGCGGCAATGGTCCCTCTGGGAGCACCGGGCTGGATGTGGAATTAAAGGAGCATTTACCACGCTCTCACGGAGCCTCTGGAGCTCTCTCTGCCTTCAAACGTGTTTTCCTCGGTGTTTGCATGAATTGTGCCCATTGTTTCCCTGCTAGGAAAGAGCAAAATGCTTTCCAGCATGGAAATGATTTGCCATTTTATGAATAAAATTATCCCATTGTGTCCAGCAAAAGGGCATTTGCTCTGGTTCTCATCACTCCCAGTTTTCCCTCTCTCAGTGCAGTTTCACAGCACTGTTTCCAGGCTTTTTTTCCATTCTTAACAGAGAGGGAAAAACATCACACCCGGGGTAAATCCCAGTTCTGCCCTTCTGCAGGAGCACAGGCACAAACCCCATGCCAGAAACAAACCTATCACCAAAAAATCACATTTTTGCTCCGTTTTGCTCCTGATACAAAGCAGTTTTCCAAGAAAACAAGCAAATGGGAAGAAGCAGTGTCCACTACAGCCGGCCTTCCATGTTATGAAGGCTGAAAAAAACCTCTATCATGAGGAAAATTAACCTTTTTATTTTCCTTTTGCCCTCCTTAATGGTTCCTAAGTCACTCAAAGTTTTGAGGGTAAAAATTTCCTCCTAAGCAAAGCCTTGGACCATCCCAGTTCTGAGGGATGTTTATGGCCAAGCTATAAAGTGATGGTAATGGAAACGCTGATAATCTTTAGCCACAGTGATCCCAGCTGGCCCCTCTGATAATAAATTATATAAAATGAGGATTAAAAAGGACTCTCTGATTCACCAGGGCTATCTGCAACCTAATGGTGAAAACAAGTTGGATTTTCAGCCCTGCCGCCCGTTTCAGGGGTTTTTTACCAGTTTTTGTTTTGATCCAGTGGCCAGAATGTTTTAAATTAGTGTTGGGCATGTGTTGAGATTTTATATTCTGAATATTTCAGTGGATATGAGTCTTTAATACTCTGCTCTTTAAACCTTTTCTCTGCTTAGCTCAGGAAACTTGAGAATTATTGTGCAGAAACGACATGAAAAACATTGTTCTATGGTGCACCAGCAAAGCAACAATGCTGAAATTTGTCACAGTGCTGGCTGCACTCTTGTAATCAATTTAGCTTTGTACACATGCAGAAACGTTCCCTTTGGGAATGCGCTCCATATCAGATTTTCCCCGTGCCTCTGGAACGCTGAAGGGATCAATGGTGACCCGAACCAGCAAGCAGATGGATGTTTCCCTCCACAGCCTGTTAAAATGTTCCTAATTTAAAATTCTTTTGGCTAAACAAGTCAAAATGCTTTAATATGATGGGAAAAACCCATGGATCATGCAGTTTTGGAGCAGGGAACTCCCAGGTTTCCTGCGCAGAGCCGGGCAGAGCCAGGCAGTGGAGCTCAGCCACGAGCGTCTCACTGCACAGCCTATGCTAATGAGCCTCATTATTTAATGATAAACAGCAACATTTAATTAGTGCAACCATTACTACACATCAAACGCTTTAATTAGGCCGAGGGCTGGCGGGAAGGAGCCAGTCCGGGGCGAGCCGAGCGGAGGCTCCGCGCTGGAATGCGGCCACGGGCAAAGGCAGAGCCGGGATCTGCCCGCGGCGCCTTCGCTCCCGGGTTAACGAGCCGCTGCCATCACTCGGCTTTGGGTGTTCATTGGCACAGGGAGTCGCTGCTGCTGGCTCAGGGATGGCTCCAGCTCCCGGGACACTGCCTGAGGTGGCCGTGACTCCTTTGGATGGGACAGGGATGGTGCGGCCAAATTCCAGAGCCAGGATCTCAGCCCTTCATTCCCTGCAAGCAGAGCCCGCAGCCTCCCTGCAAACCACCCACGGGGCCTCGGTTCCTTCCTCTCCCTGGCACTTTTCCTGCTCTAAAACGCATCCTCAGACCTGCCCAGGTCTCTCCCACCCGCAGGAGTGTCCACGGGCACAGGGCCATGGGCACACCTGCGGCCACATGGAGCCGGGAGGAGGCTTGGCCGCAGCATCCACCCCCTGCCCGAACAGTCGCTCCCCATCCTTCGGCTCGGGAGGTGTCTAAGTGAGGGATTTGTAGCTTTCCGGAGGGATCCATCTGCCGGGGCTGCTCCAGGAGGAGCCCGTGTGAACCCACACATAAATAATTCCTGGTGTCCTCCCCGCTGGAGACACAAATCCCTGGAAGCCGCGTGGCAGATGGGCTGGAGGAGCCTCAGCAGCGTCCCTGGAGCTGCCAAGCGGCTGCTCGTGTTGTCACTACACGGGAGAGGAGATCTGGGACACGGCTGTCGCTGGCTGGAAAAACGATGAAATGATGGAAAACGATGGAAAATGATGAAACTGCCGAACTGGGGTGGAATTACGGCTCAGAGTTTGTCCCTGGAAGGATAAAAGGAGGCAGGATGTGAACCCTGCTGAAATCACCGCTCAGGTTTTCTTTCACGCCAAAGCCTGTGCTTGTACATCCGCCTGCCCCAAAACTGGCTGCCCCCAAAGCCAGGAGGATTCACTGTCCAACAGTGAAAAGTATCTTGCAGCTTTGCCAGTGTTTGAAAAACAAATTTAATCAGCGAATCAGCTATTTCATAGTTAATTTTATTTATTACCTCACTTTTCTCAAGACAGAGCTTTGAAATCGCTGAAGACTTTTATTGTACCCTTTTCTAACTGAGAAATCACCATTTAAGAATAAAACAACAGGCCCAAATCACTCCAAAACACATTTAGTAACGCTGTCAGTGTGAAAGCCAGATTGCAGTGAATTGGTGAGAAATGTCTGTGGTGGCCAGGACCCGATGGGCCGGGTCCGAGGTGCTGGGCGGGGTCTGCACTGAGGTCTGTACCTGTTGCAACACCTCCCACCTACCTGGCACCAGGATGTGCTGGGCTGGATGACTTCATCCACTTTCTGCTCCTCCAGCCGAGTTATTTCCAACCTAAATGATTCCATGATAAGTTTCAAACCCACTGAAACACACAATGAACGTCTGGCTTTATAACAAATCCGTATTTTGCAAGTTTGAAAACTTCAGGTTTTTTGTGGAGCACATTTTCTTCTGGAACTTTGTGCTTCTGCCTTTATTCATCAGAAATGCTTTAGTCATAATTTACCATTATTCTATGGCTGCTTTATGGAGGAGAACCACATTGCTCTCCCCCCTCCTTGCATCTGCCAGGAAAACAAAAAGCTGATCCTCTGCACCTGTCCCCAATTCACCACCAGCTGAAACGAAATTCACTCGCTCAACAAAGTGCCAGCAATGACTCAGTATGGAAATAAGACTTTTTTCTTTTAAACTCTATTCTGAGGCAGCACAAGAGAGCAGGCCTGTGTTCCACAGCAGAGCAGATCTGCTGGGTCATGTCCACAGTCCTCTCTCAGAGCTTCCTCAACAGCTCGGAGACAAAAGGACAAAATACTGATTTTCTCTCCGAGACTGAGGCGCATCTGCTCCAGTCCCTGTTTGCATTTCTGAACGTTGACAAGGCATGGTTAAAATGCAAGAAAATGGAGCAAAATTAGAGGAAATATTGCAGGTCCCAATTTACAGCCAACTTGCACTTCAGTTTTCCCAATATCCACCAAATTTAATAGAAATTTGTTCAGCAGACTCCTCCGAGCGGTGGTTTCCCAGAGATTGAGGTCCCCATCCCTGAAGGTTGTTAAGACTTGGCTGAGCAAAGCCCCAGCTGACCTGGGCTCGTGGGATGCTGGACTGGATGAGCCCCATGGTCCCTTCAGTCACCCCGGCCGGGATTTGGATTTCCTGCAGCTGTTATGGATAGAGCTGAATCCAAACCATTCCTACAGGTGTGGATTAGGAATTCCATGGTCTTCCTGTGCTGCTGATGGTTTTCAGCCACCAAATCTTCCCTGTGAGGGTGGGAAGGACCTGGCACACGGTGCCCAGAGCAGCTGTGGCTGCCCCTGGATCCCTGGAAGTGTCCAAGGCCAGGTTGGACGGGGCTTGGAACAACCTGGGATAGGGGAAGATGTCCCTGCCCATGGCAGGGGGTGGAATAGGATGGGATTTAAGGTCCTTTTGAACCCAAACCATCCTGGGATTCCGGACTGAAATAGTACACCTGGAAATATTTCAGCTCTGAGGATGCTGGGGCAGGAACTATGGAAACTTAAAAGAATTCCTGTAGCAAACCTGTGGTTATCTGCTGTCCACCTTAACCAACCCAGCTCCCTTCTCCACTTGGATTATACAGCCACTGACTTCCAACAAAAGTTTGGGTTTCAGGTCTTCTATCTGTTCCCTGTTTTCAATAAAATCCATTTTGTTGTGGTGAATAAACCTCATCCATTCCTCATGGCAGTGAACACAGGGAGGTTTTGCAGCCACATAATACAGCTATTTAAAAAGTGCTAATTGCTTCTTTTGGAAAAAGTGCCTGAATGTTCCCGTTCCAGCACTGAACGAGCTGCATTTGTACGCTGCTCTCAAGATTGTTTATCTTCCCTGCTCCTCTATTCCTAATATTCTCCACTTCAGTTATTCTGAAGCTTGGCAGGCTCCATATAAAAAGAAAATGAGTAAATGATTTAAAAAGGAGCTGATTTAGCGTTGAGCTGAGTGTAAAGCAGTGAGTAAAACAGAGTTTTATTGCAGTTATGCCATCCTAGTGTGGAAAGCCATGGAAAGCCATGGAAAGCCTTTGTACCCTCACCTCAGAGAGGCACCGACACAATTATTTCTCTTCCTATTTGCATAACATCAGAATTAAATGCAGAAATATTCACCCTCTGAAAGATAAGGCTTGGGGACAAAAAGGCAACAAAGGTTTTCACCGTGTCACCCAGACAGAAAGGAGATGATTGCTCTTGGAAACAACTCTTGGAAACCACTCTTGGAAACAACTCTTCCAGTTTTCCCACCTCACGTTTGATTCACATATCAGTTAAAACACAAAGACAAGTAAAAACTGTTCTTTGTGGCTCAAATAATGATGTCAGTTAATAACTGTGATTTATGACATTGGCTGCTCCTCTTTGGTGCTTTCTGCCCACGATTCCATCTGGAAGTCACCGCCAGAAGTTCACTCGCTGTCGGCCGATGGCTCCAAAGCTTTCTACAGGTCTCAGGTTTATTGCTGTGCTAATATTTGGGAAATAGGATTCACTGTTGAGGAGCATAAGGGAAATGATGTCACTCAGCCACTGTAATTTTGTGAAAAATAAAAAATACTGAGCCTTTCCTGGAGGACAGAGAGGCCACCTCCTTTTCCCATAAAACCGAGTGCCGCAGGATCTGTCTTGGAGACAGACTCCTGCAAGCCAGACAGAACATTCGAGCTGTAGAACTGCTCCTCATCACAAATGGCTCCGTGCCATTACAAACAGGAGGGAAAACTCTCTTTAAGGAGTATTTGATAAAACAAAGTTCAGCTCGACCCTTTTGCTGGGCTTGAACAGTCAATTTTTTGCCTCTCAGTGTTAATCCAGACTGAAAACCTTTGTATTCCGAGTGAAAGGCTTTATCTAAGCCTCCATGGAAATGTTGTAGTGCACATGGATTGACAAAATCATTAAAACAAAGCCCATTTTTAGAAAAGCAGAAGTCGGTCCAGGTCGCGGAGCTCAGGGGGGTGGATGTGCTGTGTGAAGCCAAATTGAAAACTTCCTGTGAAGGGAGGAGTGCACCAGAACTCGAATTTGGGGCTATTTAAAGCCTTGGTGATCACCGTGGGTGCAGAGGTGACTCTGACCCCGTTTCCAAGCAAAGCCAGGGCACTGTCATGCCGTGGATGTCACCGCTGTCCCGTCCCTGGGTGTGACCCATTCCCGAGGCTCCGAGAGCTGCAGCAATGCAGATTGCCAGGGACAACATCCAGCTGTCCCCTGGATCTCACTTGGAGCTTTGCAAACAGCACTTAGGCACCAAATCACCCCTGGAGAAGCTGTTAGCTCCTTGACTCATCACCCAGTGCCAGTGTGGGATCCTGGCAGACTGTGATGTATCCATCCTTCCCACGGCGCGATGGGAACGTGACGAGGATAAAAAATTGCCACAAATCCCTCTCCTTTCTCTCCCATCATGAGAGCTCTGCCCTCCCAGCCAGGCACAGCCCCTAAATCTGAGTGTCTGCTTGGAAAAACAAAGATTTGTGCACACACAGCTTCAGGCTCCGGGGAACAGGAATTTCCAGTCTGAGCTGCCTGGGAGTGCCAGGATAAGGGGGAATGGTTTCCCCCTGCCAGAGGGCAGGGTCATGTGGGATATTGGGAAGGAATTCCTGGCTGTGAGGTGGTGAGGCCCTGGCACAGGGTGCCCAGGGAAGCTGTGGCTGCCCCTGGATCCTTGGAAGTGTCCAAGGCCAGGTTGGATGGGGCTTGGAGCAACCTGGGATAAGTGGAAGGTGTCCCTGCCCACGGCAGGGGTGGCACTGGATTATCTTTAAGGTCTTTTCCAACCCAAACCATTCTGGGATTCTGTGATCCTAAATTACTGCTAACAGATTTTGTATGAGTTGACTGCAGGAAGAGACATGGAGATAAAACTTCTTCCCTGACAGGGAAATCCAACAGCAATATTTTATCCCTGGAAAACACAATTTAGTTCATGCTTGTAGTGAAACACCCTTAAAAATGATCTCGAAGTGAGATGTGACCTGCTCCAGGCTGCCCACACAGATCAGGGACACCAAAGACACCCAGCTGAAGCAAACACCAAAAGTGAGCTCAGTTTGTTGATAAAACCCAAGGATGGAGTTTCCAAGACAAGCAGTGTCTCCCCTGAATTTCTTGGCAGAGATCCCAACTCTCGCAGAAAGGCTTGTGAGCCAGATCTCTGTATTTTTTGGAGAGGCAGCAGCAGATATTTGATGAGCTCTATGAATAGAGCTGTTGATTCACTGGAAAATACAGGAAAAACTGGGGAGAAAACAAATCAAGTAAATTTAAACTGCTGATACATTCCTGGATTGGGGAGGGAAATGTAAAAAGTGTTTTGAAGCAAGGCAGTCACTTGGTTGCCCCCAGAGAAGAACGAATTTCTGATTTGACACTGAGTATATCTGGAATAAAATTACCAAGTGTGGTTTGAGAACTAAAAAAACCCCTTTTTGAAAAATTTCTTGAAATGGAAATATTGGGTAATGGTTTTCAATGAAGAAAATGCAAATATTATCCTTTCAATATCTCCTGTTGAATTAAAATACCTAAATATTTTGAATGAAGAATTTGTCCTTCCTCTCATGCTGGGGAACTGAAGAACAACAAAATGAAATCACAGTTCAGCTTTCCCCTCCAAATTTGCCAATAAATGTTGATGTCCAGAGGTTTGACCAAAGAGATGCTTCAAATGCTAGAGAATTTGGGGAACTGAGTTTCTTTTCAGCGTTCAGGACGCTTTTAAAAATCTGCATTCACAAGAAATGATCCTGTTTGTGGGGTTTTGTTGTGACATCAAAGATCAGGAGCATCGAAGGGACCAAAGCTCAGTGTTTGAGCTGGAATTCACAACCCCCCCGGGGTCCCTGAGCAGGAACTGTTGAGCTGTGATAACCCACCTCACCTTACAAATGAGTTCTGCAAGGTGATTAATTTGCTCTGGAATTATTTACTTGTCTAAATGTCAGCAAAAGGTTTTGTGTTCTTCAAAAAAACCCTATTTTCGGTGACACTTGTTCGACTGAAAGACTTTGCAAGTGCTGCCAGCACAGTTACAAAGGCTTTGGGCTTTTCATCCAGCTCCTTTTAAAACATTTTACCAAAAATTCCTCTTTCAGTGCCTTCCATGTGTGTGAGCACAGAGCAGAGCTGAGGGTCTTGAATTTTTAACTTGGGCTTTCTCTTATTTTTCCCCTTAGATGTGATGTTTTTACACTTCTGCTGCTCCTTTGGGACATAGTTAAAACAGCTCTCTCATGCATATTCTTGGAATTGTTACAGCAGGTTCTCCACCTCGGTGCCACCACCTCCAGGAATATTCCTAAATGTGCTCCAGGTGAAGTCCCAGCCTTTCCTTGGAAGAGAAAGGAATCTTCCCCATCCTGTTGGGTGTTCACGCCCACATTACAATATTATTAATTACTTTGCTCTGCAGTAATTAGATCCTGTCTGAAGCCAGTATTTAATGAAAGGCCACTAGGCAGCAGAAAAAAAAAAATTCATAAATACATAAAGTCTCATTAACCACTGAAGCCATCGGCGGGAAGATCCACTCCAAGGTGTAAAGTTTCTCCTCTTCTCCTCCTCCTTTAACTCCTCACAGATCCTTGCAAATCAAACCAGGGTTATTTTCCTGCTAATCCCCCACACAGGAAAGCTCGTGGCTGCTGAAGCCCCACAAGCACAGGACCATCCCCTCTGTGCTGGGCTCCGGGGAAGCTGTGCTCCATGAAATCCTCTGGGAACAGTCCTGGCTGAAAGCTCTGCTGTGACACAGCTTTTTTCCCTGCGTTTGATGGATAATGATCTCCTGAGCAGCAAAACCAGTCGGGCCAGACGCTGCCCAGCCACCCGAGAGGGCTCCAGGGAGGTTGTTTGCACGGAGCTGTGATAGCAGGGCATGAAAGGAGGTTAAATATGTTTTATTGAGCTTAGATTTGCCACCTCCCAACCTCAGCAGGTTTACTTCCCTTCTCTCTGCATCCTGGGAGTCTGGAAATAACTTCAGTTCTTCCCAGGAGGTTGCTCTTGCAGCCACACAGTAAATGTGGGGTTGGATGTGAGAGACAAGTGGTCTGGAAGTGGTGGATTTTTTATTTTTTCTTAACGAAAATTAAATAAGCATGAACTTCCATTCATCAAAATTGGAATGAAAAAGGAATATTCATTTAGACCTCACAAATGGAAAATAAAGAAGGAGGAAGACGGCAGGAACAGAGACCGCTCAGCTGGGCTCCCAGATCTCTCATAGAGATGGACATTCCTGATGTGGGGGTCTTCCAGGTCAACAGAAATTATGAATTTACCAGCCTGAAAATTAGGTTTTCTACATTCTTAGGAATTTAACTCAATCAACACACTGAGAAGTCATTGCATTTCTGCTCTTCCTTAGCTTTGGGCTCCCTGCTGCAAATAAATAACTTTCCACACTCAAGAGGTTATTGAGAAATTGTTTTATTAAAGCTCAGCCAGAAGATGAAAATAAATGTAAGGCTGGCTGAGAGCACTGGGATGAGCTGCCAGGAACTGCCAAGACACAGAGGGACCTTCCACAAAGGGTCCCAAACAGCTTAACCAGACCCCAGGCTCTAATTTGAGAGGTTTTGGGAAATTCAGGTGGTGATTCAGGGGACCAGAAAAGGGGGCCACTCCAAGTTTCCAGTATTTCCAGCATGTGTGGGATATTGGCTGGTTTGACAATGTGCAGGTTGAAGTAAAAGCCTACAGATTCCCAAAAAAATTGTGCAAATCCTCTCCTGGTGTCAGAGCATAGGATGAGCCATGAGGAACACCCAGCCCAAACATGACCCACTGCCTGACAAACCACAACGACCAAGATGCAACATGAATGCACGAAAAAATCCCAAGGAAGTAGAAACTGGAGGAAGTGAGGAGAATCAGGATTGGGATGTGGCGGAGGAGCCTTCACGCTGGCACCGAGCCATTGAGTCCCATCCCATGTAACCACAGACCTGCTAAAAACTTCAACAGGCTTTTTCCCCCTCTCTCCTTGAAACAGTACCAAAACCAAGAAATGTTACAGTTCTGAAGTCGGGCTTTGGAGTGTTAAAAGTGCTTTTCTGTGCCGTGTGCTGCAATGGAGGTGCACGGTCCCCATGATGCCATCGAGGCATCCCTGTGCCACCAGGGAAGGTGCGTGTGGTCCCCATGCCACCGTGCAAGGTGTTCTTGGTCCCTGTGCCACCAAACAAGGAGTGCAGGGTCCCTGTGCCATCGAGCAAGGTGTGCTTACACACACTGTTACACAATTACATTACTATACAACCTGTGCACTGTTCTTACATCGCTGCACAAGCTGTGCCTGGCCCCCACGCTCCATGCAAGGTGTGCAGGGTCCCTGTGCCACCAGGGAAGGTGCGTGTGGTCCCCATGCCACCGTGCAAGGTGTTCTTGGTCCCTGTGCCACCAAACAAGGTGTGCAGGGTCCCTGTGCCACCAGGAGAGGTGCTGGTGGTCCTTGTGCCACCAATGCAAGAGGTTCCTGGTCCTCGTGCTGCCAGGTGAGGTGTGAATGGTCCCTGTGCCATCAGGAGAGGTGTGTGTGGTCCCCATGCTGCATTGTGAGATGTGCCTGGACCCTGCATGGTTGAGCAAGTTGTGCACGGTCTCTGCGCCATCAAGGAAGGTGTAATTCCTTGCACTGTTTTGTTGTACAAGGTAAGCATGGTCCTTGCACCATCATACAAGGACTCCACGGCTCCTGCCCCACTGTTCAAGGAGCACAGGACAGCGGCAGCCTCCCTCCCACCAGACACCGTTTCTTGTCCAGCACGGGGTGAATCCCCGAGCGCTGCTGCAACCCCCGAGCGCAGCCCCGGCTCAGCGCAGGCCCCGGCCGGGGCAGGGCAGGCAGGGGCAGCAGGAGCAGAGGCCGAGAGCCGCCGTCAGCAGGGCCGAGAGCCGCGACGGCCGCTGGTACTTGCGGGCTCTCTTCACCTCGCCGCCCGTCTGGGCCGCGTAGTCGAGGGTGCGCAGGACGTGCTGCTCCACGCTGTCGGCAGCGCCGTGCTGCTGGGCCAGCAGCCCCTCCAGCTGCAGGAACAGCCCGCGCAGCTCCAGCATCTGCGCCTCCAGCTCCAGCAGCTGCCGCTGCCGCGCCTGGGCCAGGCCGAGGTGATGCTTGGCCTTCAGCTCCTCCAGGTCGCGGCCGACGATGCGAGGTCCCTGGGGGCTCTCGGCCAGCAGATCCACGTCCTGGGCGCCCAGGCTGATGCCCGCCAGCTCCGCCTGCCTCCGGATCTGCTCCTTCAGCCGGTGCCGGTAGCGGCTCTCCCGGGCGTAGTGGCGGGCGAGGACGGCGCCGTAGCGGCGCAGCAGCAGCCACAGCTGGGTCTGGCGGACGCGGGGCCCCGCTCGCCCCGAGCCCCCGGCCGGGGCCGCCGGCAGCGCTCCCAGCTGGGGCTGCAGGGCCGCGGCCTGGCGGGCGAAGGCGGCCCGGGCCGCGCCGAGGCCGCTCTTCTCGCGGGCGATGCTCTCCTCCGAGGTGCAGCACAGCACCGACTGCTGCGTCCTGTCGATGCTCTCCGAGAGCTGCTCCAGCCGCTCCAGCGCCCGCCACAGCTCGGCCGCCTCCCGCAGCGCCCGGCCCACGGGGCTGGCGTCGTCCCCGACGAACGCGGGGTTCTCGAAGCGCAGGGAGTCGTCGTGCGGGTCCCCCTCGGCCGCCACTCGCTGCTGCAGCTCCGCCAGCCGGTCCCTCATGCTCCGCGGGGCTCCGGCACCGTCTGCGGGGACGTGTGAGGCTGGAGCTCCTGCGGGAGCGCCGCGAGCCTTCCCTCCTGGCACCAGAGCAAATATTGATGGAGGAGGGCAGGTCCTGCGTCAGCCCCGGGCCGGACACCGCCGGCGGAGGGAAGGGATTGTCCCGGGGCAGAGCGGGAGGAAGGCCCGGGCCGGGAGCGCTGCCAGCACCGCCCGCACCTGCGTCACGGGACGGGCTGCGGGCTGCGCACCTGATCCGCCGAGGCTCGGCACAAAGATGCTTTTATTCACCCAGAAACAAGGACACCCAGAAGACCCGTCAGACGGGCACGGAGGGGCTCGCCCAGCCGGCACGCCCCGGCCTTCGGAACGGCTCCACGCAGCTCCGAACGCTCACAAACGCAGGCTGCCAGCGGCCCCACGGTGTGCCCAAACCCAGCTCCGGGCTGTACCGAATGAAGGGCGAATGGCACAGAGTCACTGACTGCCGAGCGGGAAGGGATCCACAGGGATCACGGAGTCCAGCTCCTGGCCCTGCACAGCACCATCCCCAAATATCCCACCCTGGGCCTCAGGGCGCTGTCCAAACGCTCCCGGAACTCAGAGCATCCCATTCCAGCGCCTGTTGGGAACTGGAAAGGTGGGATGGAGGCAAAGCTTGGCCTCTCCCTGCTGTGCAGGCCGGCAGAGCTCGGGGGTCACACAGTGCCCACACCACCCATGTCACCGGCAGCGTGAAGCATCATGAGGGTGAATTCAAAAAGGTGCTCTTGGGGTTTTCCAGGCTGGAAAGGAGCGTTGGGATCACCCAGACGTCCCGCACATCACTGCAAGGCAGTGTTGAGTCCACACGCTGCTGAAATGCGTAAAAATCACAGCTGAATTCTAAGAAATCTATAAAAATTGCCATTAAAAAAGTACTTCTACAAAATGCATTTCCAAAGTGCATGGGAAAAATAGTTGTTCTCTACCACTCTGGTATTTTAAATCACGTATTTTACAACATGTATTATCACATACGACCTAAATATGATGATATAAAACATATAAAAGCTATTATATCACTATAATACCATATCAATATAATATCGACAGAGGGACAGCCAAGGGGGGTTTAGCAAAGGTCAAGCAGCTCTGAAGGGAGTGGAATTCCTTCCCTCCGATGCCATCTGATGGATATACATAAAGGGAGGCTCCAGCATCTCTACAAAACAAGTTTAATTTTGTTCTCTGTAACCATCAAGGCCAAGAAAAAAAAAGCCCTTTTGTCCCTGGGGTTTGGAGGATGAGTGTTGTGTTAAAAAGGAGATATTCATTCCCATCAGAGAGGAAATGCCACTGGAATCAGTGCAATAAAGTGAAATGTCAAATAAGTCAGCAGATTAATGAGGGGAAAAGTCAAAATAGAATGACAGAATCTCAGAATCATTAATGTTGGAAAAGGCCTCCGAGACCATCGAGTCTAACCTGTGCCCGATCCCCACCTCGTCACCAGCCCAGAGCTCTGAGTGCCACCTCCAGTCCTTCCTTGGACACCTCCAGGGCTGGGGACTCCAAACCTCCCTGGGCAGCCCCTTCCAAGGCCTGACCACCATTTCCATGAAGAAATTCCTGCTGAGTTTATTCTGTATATTTATTATCAGCACCTGCCCCCGGCCGAGCCCGGAGCCTCCCCGGCAGCCCTACACAAACCTGGCCCCATCCACCCCCAAAAATCCCTGTTTAAACAATGTTATCACACTGCTGTTTAACAGGAGGGCAAGAAAAAAGATGGAAAAGGAGTATTTCCTTGTTTTCCATGAAATATCCCTTAGGTTACAGGTACAACCTTCTCCCACTGGTGTCCCACAGTGGCTGAGGGACCTCACCCAGAGCCTCCTCCTCCCCTGCTCCTTTTATGGCTGTTTTAGCCATTTCACAGCACTTTCAGGCATTTTTTCCTTCTCTTCCCAAGAAATCATTAGCTGCTCATGTCCTTTTTACCAGAAAAATGGTATTTTGGAGCCAGATCAGATGGTGATTGTGGTGAGGGTCTCCATCCCATCCTGCTCGAGACCTTCACAGTGTATAAAGCTTCTCTATCCATTTATAAATAAAGTTTCTATATCCAGTTTATAAAACTTTCCCTTAAAACTATAAAATTATCCAGTTGAATCAAAAAGCAATTTTCTTTTTACATTAAACCCTCCATTTTACCTACTGTTTTTTTACCTTTTAATGTCTCAGCTACTCAGGAAGCAATGCAAAACCAAAGTAAGAGTTTCTCTTTTTATTTTTTTTTATTAAGACAATCCCACAGCTGGAAAATGAAACATCCTAGATTACATCAGTGACTTCAAAAAAACTCTAGAAAAAAATCTTTACAAATTTACATTTGTACAATACAAAAAACTAACAGCTCATTGCATATAAATATTACATTTGGTCTGCCAACACGTGGCATCAAAATCCCTGAAGTATTCATTAAAGGGACCTGAGATAGCGGATGTGAAGATATGGGCATAAATATCACCTGAAAAAAAAATAATAATATAGAAAGTAGACATAATTCTAATAGTTTTGTGCATTTTTGGAGTATTTTAAATCCAGAACACGACCTGGAGAGCCTAAATCACGTGAATTTTGCTCCGACATCAAGTGGTATTTCTACATGAAATCTGCTCTAATGACTCATGGAGGAATGAAGAGCCTGAATTAATATTCCTACAGAAAAATAATCCTCAGACGTTGAGTTCTGAACACACCCGAGCAGCCGCCACTCTCCGAGGAGGAATTTTAGGAAGAGAAACGGCAGGTTTGGATTCCACCTGCGACTATTCCGGCAGGATTTCACCCCCCGCCCCACAAATGGCTCCTCACAGACCCAAAACCCAGAAAGATCCGCACTGCTTGCCAACGGAAACCCCCACACCGAGGAACTGCTCCTAACTGCCCACCGTGGAATTATTTCCCAATTATTTACACATCTGCCAGCTCCCCAGCGTGGCTGCAGTTACTACCAGGAGCAGCAGCTCCAAGTGCTCGGTTTGCCTTGGAAGTCTCACGGACTCGGATCAGGTACCCACATCCACGCACGTAAATGTATTTCAGCACCATTTTTAGAACGCTAGAGTTAAGGCTGTGACAGCAATTCCCACTGGAAATCTAAATTTTTTCAGGGATTCGTAGCACAGTTGAGTGAGCTCGCTGTGGGCCGAACACGACGTAGTAAAAATGTACAAGCTTCCAACAGGTCTTTGCATTTCTAAGACTAAAAAAAGACGAGTTTTTAGACTAAATTTTGCAGGCTGTTACTTACTGTACATAAAGGAGTTTTTTTTACCATGTGTAAACCTCGGATAGAGTTGAAAAGTCTCTGTCGCTCATGCGCGGGGATTTGCTATAATACACACTGTAAGAACACAACAACAGCTCCCTACCTAGTAAATATAGAGTTAGCCTTGGAGGGTTAACTGCTCCTTCAGGAAATCGTCAGCATTTTATAAAACTCTGCAGGATGGTTTTTAAATAAAAAGATAAAATTAAGACATGTAAACACACAAAGACATTTTTAACCCAAGAAATCCATGACAGGACACTCCAGATCAGGACACGACATCTTTAAACCTACAGCTGTTCACTTTTCCCTGGTGTTCACCACTCAAAGATGGAATTAATCAAGTTTTTATCAAAAATTAGTGATTTAAATTAATTTTCTCATGTTAATATTCTGTGATTTGGAGCACAGAAATATTCCCGAGACACCCAGGAGCAGCTTTTCCAAATGCTTGACAAGGGTCATCTTGTTTTTGGGAGTCAAGAGAACCTCCAAATATTTTATTTTTTAAAATTACTTAAAAACTCTCTGCCACACCCTCTCTTTTCCATGCTCTCTGAACTACTCAGTCCTTCTGCTTCCCCACAGGAGGAGCAGCTGAGATGGACATTGAGGAAAACGAAACTACGCGAACAGGATGCAGAATTTGAAGCAGCCAAAAATCCTCCATGAATTATTTCTCCATAAATCTTTGTGGTTTTTGTGTCTGCAGGGTGGGGGTGGTTGGGTTTAGGGGGAGGCCTCTGCTTGGCTGATGGAGAAAGGAGTGATGGAAAGAGGGAGGAGGAATAAAAACTGCCCAAGTCCATCCAAGTTCAAGCACCAACACAAAGGTTTGGATTAAACCTTACAGCCTGGCAGTCCAGCTGAAATAAAATTCATCACCATATCCAAAGTTTCCAAGAGAATAAATAAATAACCTATAAAAGGAAACTACAGGAGAGGTGGGGCATGGCAAAGAAGAAAATAAAAGGTGATGGAGAAAATAAAAAGCAGGTGAAGTTTGGGCTGAATCATGGAATCATTGAGGTTGGAAAAGCCTCCAAGATCAAGTCCAACCTTCAACCAAATCCCACCACGGCCACCGAAGCACCAAGGGCCACATGTGCTCAGTTCTTGGACGGTGACTCCGCCACCTCCATGGGCAGCCTCTTCCAATGCCTGAACACTCTTTCTAGGAAAACATTTTCCCTAATATCCAAGAGAACAGCACCTCACTACTGCCAAATAAGCTTTGTCATCCATGCCCTGGTCTGGAGAGAACGGGGAGCACTACAGGACAGTGGAGTGGGGCTGGGAGAGCTGAGAGCAAAGACACGCAAGATTTCAGCCCTCCATGTGGAGGATGGAGTGTGTGGGTTTGAGGCTTTTCCAAGGTGTCCCCAAGTGCCCTGAAGTGCCCCAGCAGCTCGGGATTGGATCCTGCCAGCGGGACATCTCAAAGGAACAGCGGCACCAATGCCCAAACATCTACAGGAACAGAGGAGCCCCTGGCCTGCCTGCTCATCCTCAGGAATCCCACTCAAAATCACACCTTAAATCCCATTCCTTAAATCCCATTCCTTAGGCAGAGTCTGGAGTTTTTTGTTGAGAGTGCAAGGAAAGACAGCACATTCCTGAC
The DNA here is from genome assembly GCA_013398955.1 of Callaeas wilsoni. Lineage (NCBI taxonomy): Eukaryota > Metazoa > Chordata > Aves > Passeriformes > Callaeidae > Callaeas > Callaeas wilsoni. The sequence continues at coordinate 56,105 of VWPU01004602.1, forward strand.
TGCAGCCTGCCCGGAGCAGGCAGGGTCTGGAGCACGGAGACTTTTGGATGGTTTAAATCACTTTAAATCCTGTTTCTGCTGCACCTGGTGGGCTCATCCTGAATTTACCACACCCTTAAGTGGCCCCTGATAGGATTTGGGATTTGAGAGCATCCAAGTTCCTACAAAAGGGTAATTATTCCACAGAACTATGAGAAATCAACTGCCCAACTCAAAGAATCCAGACACGAATCCAAGCAAAAAGAACAGCTCTGAACCCAAGTTATTTGTCATGCTTATAAAAGGTTCTCATGCACAAAAAAAAAAAAAAAAGCTTTTTTTTTCAATTTTTACACTAAATTCTGCTGTCCCAGCACCCCCTGCTCTAGTTCATAGTCGTGGGACACAGTAATACTTACGCCACAGCAAAGTGATGCTTCACTGGTATCTTCACAGTACAGAGAAAAGATACAGTTAAGAACATATTTAATCTTACTCTAATTGCTGCTAAAATACACCAACTTATAAAATGATTTCTCTGGAATCCCTGTGGTTTCTCTCTCCCTGACCCCTACACAAAATAAATAAGAAACAAGTGGATTTTCGGCCAGTCAGAAATAGAGGAAAAAAGCATTTGTTTTGCATTTCAAGCTTTTCAGGCTTTAGGACAGAACCCATAGTGTTTACATTAGCTCACAGGACTGATCTAAGGGATATGATTCCAACTATGGACTGATGCATACATGCTATTCCTGGTTACCATATGTAAAAAGACCAATCAGTCAAACAAATAATACATTTCTTATAAATATAAATGCGTGTGTATATATATACAGATATATAAGAGAGATGATAGGACAGGTGTTTATACTTTAAAGCTCAACACAGAACTAGGAGAGCCTCTGTACTTGGTTTTTTCCCCACCCCCCATCAAAAACCAAATCAAGTCCAGCAATGGATTACGGCTGATTCCAAACATTCCTTACAAAATTAAAAGTGTGGTTTTTGTACTGTACCATAAACTCATATTAATGAGCAATTTAGGATATACTCTCCTCCATCACAAAACTAAACCTCTGCTTTTTTTGATTTTCAAGTCATTTTTGCATCTAACTAGGATTTTTTTTTTTTTGGAAAGCAAGATAAAATAGCTAGTGCTTAATATAGAAAGTCAAAAATTAAATTCCTTCTGCATCTGAGAATATACATGGGTCACTCTTTGCTGCCTGAGGTTTTCCAGAATTATTGACCAAGCTGTGCACAGAAGAACTTCAGGATATTGGATGAAAGCTTAAAAAAAAAACCTAAAAACCTTGAAAAACTCCACTGGAACTTTGTAGTCTCTTTTGACTTGTTCTCTCTGTAAGCTGACTCTGACCTGTCAGACAACGGCAGGAAATTGGAACCCCACATATATTCCAGCCAGAGCCCAGGAAGGAAGGAAGAGGCCGCTCACCTCCAGCTCAGCCCATGCCAACGCTGAGGTCACCGAGGAGCCAGGGCAGGGATCTCCTCACCAACTGCACTACCACTGCCAGAGCATTTCAAGTCAGCATTTCCCAGGACAACAAGAGCACAGTGCAACAGGAATTCTCTGGAAGCTTGAGACACAAGAGTCAGTCTGGGGGGGCGACAGCTCCCTCGGCACCTCCGAGGGGCCAGCGGGCCCAAACCACATTTCCACGGAGGACGGGGCAGTGGGAGCCAGCCAGCCCCTCTGCACACCCAAATCCCCACCTGCCCCAAACATCTGCTGCTGAGAACTCTGAGAACCACTGCGTTTGTTTTCTTGGTGGCAACACAAGGAAGATAGAGCTACTCACAACTTCCACCCCTCTACGCTCCTTCTCGCCTCTTCTTCACCACGCTCTGAATAACAGCATCTATTTTCTTTTCAGTTTCCAGTAGTTGTAAATAAGAGGTAGCTGAGCTACTATTAAAAATCATGCTTTGAAGAGGAGGAACCTTTCAAATGTTGAAGTCACCCCTTTAGCTGCACAATCTCGATTAATACTATAAAAATATGAGAGGACAAAAAGAAAATAGATGCAAGTAACTTTTGCATTTGGCACCTTTTGTCTAGATATTCATACTTCTCAAGTATTCTCTTTTTAATAAAGTTAATGCACACATAGGACACACCACATCAAAGGTTTGCTACATATTTACAAGGCACCAACCCTTTGTCACTGTTTTTACACGAATAAAGAACCGATAGAAAGCACATCAGGACCCCCAAAACTGTAGTATGGACATACTTCAGTTCAGCACAATTCCATCAACGTTTGGCCTGGGAAGATCAAAATAATCCAGATCCTTCTTACAATATAGAAACTGTAAACATTTTATAGCTGCCTTTAGGATTGGTGTATTGTGCAAAAGTTATAATTATTACTGTGTCTAAGGATTTATGGCAGAAACCACATAAAAACTCTGTAAGAAGGTGCTATTTCTATAATACAAAAACAAAACGAGGGAGAGAAGTCATAAGCGTGACTCGAAAATGTCATGTTCTTACTGAGAAGCTGGAAGCCTCTGTAATGTGATGAACTCGTAGTGTGTGGGGAAGAATTTCTGTAATTTAAGGCCTAATGACTAAGGCTTGTTTTGACCAATGAAGTGTGGAGATCTGAAGCTTTAAAACAAACACAAACTGACAGGATGGAAAAGCACCACTGTGAAACGTGAGTGGAGTCCCCGCACAACTTGCTTGGTAGAATTTCTGGTAAAATCCCTGCAGTAGAAGGCCATTGAAGTTCTTTTAAAATTGTTCCAAAGTTTTCCATCTGTCAATAATTCCATCCCATGAGATGGCTGACCCTGGCTTTTTCTGTCATTTTCCGCACCCTGCCTGACCTGGAAGTACCAAGGTTCAAAGGATCCTCGGTGTGCACAAAATTGTCATTGTCGGAGTCGTCGTTGTACAGGACAGTTCTCCTGCCCTCGTTCCTGGTTTTGATCCGAGGGGGTCGGCTGAATCTCCCTCCAAACACGTTCTCCCCAAACTGTCCCCCAAAGAGGTTTTCAAACTCGTCGTCGGCGAGCCGGGAGCGCTTCGCTCGGGTGGCTCCTCGCGAGGCCCCTCGGCCTCCTCGGCCTCTCCTTCCTCCCCGGCCGCCGCCTCTTCCTCTGCCGCAGCCTCTTCCACCTCTGCCCCCTCTTCCCCCTCTGCTCCACCTGCCCCACCTGCCCCATCTGCCCCTCCTCCCTGTCCCTCGGCCCTGCCAATTCCGTTTGCCCCCGGTGAGTTTCCGTTTGATTTTCCGTTTGGGTTTTTTGGATTGCACAACTTTGCTGTAGTCGTGGTCGCCATCGATGTAATCCTGGTCTGTTCTGGAGGTTGATTCCGAGTCGGAATCGGAGCCACTTCTGCTTTCAGAGCTGGAGCTGGATCCCGATTCCCCACTTTCTGATGAAGACAAACCAGACTTCTCCTTTAATTCTCTCTTCTTCTTTTCCTCTTCCTCCGCCTCCTCCAGGTGCTCGTCCTCCTCGGAGGCGCTCAGCAGCTTCCTCTTGACTCCTGCCCGGGCTTCTCTGCCATCCCCATTGGTGAGTGGCCCATCAGGAGAGTGATCTAAGCAAACACAAAATAACCCCATCAGCATCACACCAGAGCCAGACAGGACATAAAAAGTGAGATTTGCCTCGGTTGCCTTTGGGATTCTCCTCAGCTGCCTCTGAGGTGTGCTCAGGGGTGATCCAGCTTACAGCTACTTACCCTTCACGTGCTGTGGACACAAGCAGGTGCTCTAAGCGGAAAATCTATCAGAGTAAACAAAGTTTTTTTCTGGAAGCGACAACTGCAAACTCTCCTGAGCAAGAGTTCAGTGAAGATCCAGGCAATAAACGGAGCCCAGAGTGACCAGGTTGGACACAAACATCTAAAACTCAGTCAGGTGAATCCCACTTGGGGTGCCAAGGCAGGAAAACCTCTAAAATCCATTTCAAACCTATATATACACAAAAATAACATTCTGCAAGCAGCATTTATTCCCTATCAAATGCATGTTCTCAAAAGGCTTAGTCCAGGGAATATTAATGGAAAGCATAACTCAAGAGAGTCAATGACCCAAGAAAGTTCACTGGGATTGCCGAACACCTTAAGTGAAAATTAAATAAAGTATCTTGCTGGCTTGAGACCCAAAATCCTCCATGTTTTCAGGGCTGTGAATCTGACAATGAAGATTAAATATCTTCTTTAAGACAGGAAAAGCTCACCTGCAGCATCCAGCACTGCTACAGCACAGGAGTGTGGACTTGGGATAGGCTCCAGGGCTCAGGAAATGCCCACGCAGTGCCCACCTTGGTGGAAACTCTGAGTAGCACATCCCAGAGATTATCACACCTGAGTTTCCCTTCTAATCACAACTACTTTGTCTTGCAGGTGAGAAAAATATTTAAATGTTTTTGTAAACTTTTTTCACCTTTGGTTTCAGCTTGATTAATAAAAGGCGAAGGTTTTGGGGTGGGGATTCTCTCGGTTTGTCTGCTTTCTGTAACTCCTGAAGGAACTACAGGAGTTTAAGAGCAATCAAGTTCTCCATCTGGAGAGATTTTAAAGGACTTGACTAAAGTGCACATGGAATCATCTGCATTCCACACCTCAGACAAGACACCACAGAACTGTAAGGAATAAAGTAAATTCAATTTTTTGGTATGGTTTATGAATATACACAATGCTACACTGAGGCAATAATTCCATAAACATCAGACAGAAGCAAGATCTTCCATCTCTAGTGAAACCAGTCAGTCTAAGCACAGAATCTTTTTACTTCTCACCTTGTTTCACTGGTGTAGATTTGCTCCTGACTGGTCTGCTTTTCCCTGGATCTACGGCATTTCCACTCCGGCTCTGTGCATTTGAGCCTGACGAAGATGGTTGACCCTCCAGCTCTTCACCAGTGGCTGAACCCAGAGGTTCTTCTGCTGTATCTGAAACTTCAGACAGGACACCACAGGGTGATTTTTATGCTCTGTTTACAGGGCTGTGTCTGGGGAGGTTTTGTATCCCCTGCATTATCAGCCCAAGTCAGGTTAATCTCACCATGGAAAGACAAATTCATCCTGAGTGTAACCCCAAGCAGGATTAATTTATCCATCACTGCTGCAGGTGAGAAGCCCATACACTGGGGCTTTTGTCACTGGAATAATTCTTATCACGGCCAGATCCGGATTCCCAATTCCCTGATCCTTACCCAGAACTTCCCAACAGCCAAACTCAGCTAGAACAACCTACAAACAGCACATTTCCAGGACCTCGCTCCTTCAACGGGTGGGTTTTGCATGTGTCTCATGAGGATAAGACTCAACCTGCACGGACAAGCTGCTGTAAGAGAAAGGCTGGATTTCTCCTCACCGTGAGATGAGACTGAAGAGTTAGTCCTGGTCAGGGGCAGTGAGGTATTTTGGTTGGGTTTAGGTTGAATCTTCATTTGCTTCTGTTTTCCTTTTGGGCTGCAAACACAGAATACCCCAAAGGGAGAAATCTGTTATCACCAAAGACTCAAACACAAAACTGATTTCTCCTGCAAAGTGATCTCTTTCTCCCAAGTGTGATAACACTAAAAACAGTAACACCATGGTGCTGTTTGCTGGAGGTATAGGAGTTTGCAGCGACAAGATTTTATCTCCCTTTTTAAAATCAACAGTCAGTTTACTTAGATCATGTATCAGATGAAGGTAGGGAAGTGTTACACAACACTTTTTACGACACTTAAAATGTAAAGAGACAGCTGATCTTTCATTTCCCTCCAGAGGGAACATTTGTTAACCACATCATCTTTCACTTACCAAAATTACAAACTACAAACTGAGCATTATTTTATCTCCCAAAAGAGCAACTTCATCGGGAAATGAGCAACACTGTTGCTGGTTATTCCCAAAAGCACATCTACCCCCGTCCTCTGGAATGGCACTGCCAGGCAGGCTCACCATCCCTGTTTTACCTGGATGCTCTGCTGGTTGAGGGGGAACTGCTGCTGCTCCTCAGCCGTTTTCGGTACCGAGGCCTTTTCCTCTTCTGACATTGCATTGCTGACTTGTACTCAGAGATGATGTTTTTCATGTGATTCTCAAATAAGGCAGAGAGTCGAAGAGTCATGCTGTAAATCTGCAGTGAGAAAAAATGGTCAGGCTTATTAGAGTTGAATAACTTGAAGATCAACCAAAAAACCATCACAGAGACATCCAGACTTTGTAGCACAAAGGGAAAATTCACAGCAATGTTCCACTATGAGGTTCTTGACAGATTATTTCCTTCCATGGGCCGTGTGTATGCTTGCAACAGAAAGTGTTTTCATAAAAGGATTTAATAGCAGTACAAAGTATTTCCAAAGTTGAAGGAAAATGGATTTCTGGAATAAAGTCCCCTTTGTCAATCCCCATGAAGCATGGAAGCAGGCCTTAAGATAACTTGAATACCAAGGGAAAAACAATTGGATTTCACGTCTCCTCACCTTTGTTTTTGCATTAAATCCCTGGTGAAGTGTCCCTACACCACTCCTACAGAGCTGCACAGAGAAGCAAACCAAAATGCCCTCATTCCTAATTTCTGTAAACCAGATGTCAAAATCTTTAAACCACTTTCCTGTCCTCTTTCTAGGCCCTGTTTTTGTGTAGCCTCATCCACGATATTTTGTGCAGTTATCAAGCTGATAACCTGGTTTATAGGGATAAATTAATGAAAAAAATAAAAGCGACTGGTGACCAGTTTTCTGTTACAGATATTGCAAGAACAGCTGCAACAGTGACCATGGTCCCAGATGAAAACGGATGTTAGAAGTGATCTGGGGGAGCAGAAGGAAGCAAGTTTATAACCACACCATTGGTGTATCCTGGTTATTTGAATTATACCAAGCAGTGCCTTGCTCTTCAGACCTCATGTCATGTGTTTTTTTTCATGTAGGGCCAAGGTCTTTGTTAAAAAAAAGGCATAAAAATTTGTTACTTACACGAGACTTTTTATTAGGAGTGTAAGCTTTAGAGTTGCAGAATATTAAACGAATATCTTTGTAGAATTCCAAGGGACTGGTGTAGTTTCCTGCTTCCAAGGTTTCTTTCACAGTGCTGAAGTCCATGGGAGTGTCTACAATATCTCGATAATCCTGTGAGAACACACAGGAGAAAAATCAAAGCTCTCAAATCCCACAGCAGTAACATCACCTCAGTGTTCATCCAGTGGCTCAAGTCATTTACTTTGAGAGTTGTTGCAGATAATTCCCTGAAACCATCAGCTCATAAAGGGAGAGGACAGAGCCATGCCCAGCATGGATGCTCTGCCAAAGGAAGAACAATTTTGGATGTGGAAGCTGCACTTACAGGGTAAGAGAAGAGATCAACAGGCTGCCTGAAAGGCTCTGAGTCCTCTCGTTCATAAATCAGGTTTAAGAGCTGCTGGCACTGCTCCTTCCAAGCATCAGCACTGGCTTTCACAGGCTGCCTCTTCACTCTTCGTCTCACCTGCAGGGAAACAGGTATTGCAGATGGCATCAGAACAGTCACACTGTTCACTTGAAGTTCCTGCTACTTTCCCAGCCTTCTGATTCAAAGCATTGCCCAATTAAAAACAGAAATCCAGGAAGATTAAAGCAGAGCTGATGGCACAGCAATATGCAAATTAGACCAATTTGCCTTTTCTGGTCATATGTAACACCCAAACCTATGACAAACTGCAATATTTCAGCTCCAGCCCTGCTATATTTATCAGCTGCATCAAAATTTGACTGCTGGAGATTTTTTTTTTTAAATCAAATTTAAAAAAAAAGACCAAAGTAGAAATTTTACTTACTCTTCTTTTCCCAGAGGAAGTGCCTGGAGCGTCTGAATCCACATCTACTTCTGCCACCTAAAGGCAAAGGGAATGATCACACACAGGCAGGTCTGGATGCACCCTCAGCCATGGAAAAAGGGTTAAAAACCAGCCAACAACAACCACAGGGCACCTGGCAACGGGAACTACAGCACATTTCAAACTGCACTGAAGGGGAGAAGGTGCAAGGAGAGGGAAGGAGCTCAAGGCAGTGCGATCTACCCTGGATTCTACCTGACATTTCACTCCAGGGATCAACTGATGGGAAATGACACAGAATTACGTAAGAAAACCAGCTCTGCTGCCTCGCTGACAACGGAGAGCTGCTGTCCTTCTGACTGAGTAACAGCTCCACTTCCCAGCTCCCCTCGTTACTCATCCTTCCAACAAAACATCATGTACTCAGGGAAGATTAAAGACAGGCAGTTCCAAGAATCATTTTTACTTCAGGAAGCTTATTGTCCCAGGTGAGCCTAAACAGCCTCATCTCCAACACTCAACGCAATTACCCATAAAATAAAGACTCAACAAAAATCAAAATTCCTTTCATGTGCTGAATTTTAAAAAGAAAGGAAATGATCTTACCTCCTCCTCTTCATCAGTACTGCTCAGGTCTTCTGCTTTCACCTTGTTGTAGATTTCTAATATATCAGTACAGCTCTGATCTCTGCAGGACAATGACAAAAACCAAGGTACACCATGAAGGATCTCAGGAATTGGAGCTGTGGGGTCTGTGAGGTCCAAACTCACCCAATGAAGCGGAGCAGGACGTCTGTCACAATTTTGGCTGCTTTGACAATGGGGCTGTCTGGCTCATTGAAAGTCCTGGCATTGTGTTCAATGTATCTTACCTCCCACATCAGGGCAGAGATCCTCCTGAAAAAGACACAAAATGAAAGGAGTGCCATGGAGAGGAAGGTGTATGTTATTTTTCTTCCATGTTCAGTAGGATTGTTCAGTAAAAAATGGAATTGGGAATTCAGATCAAGCAGAAACAGGTGGTCTTCAGAGGGGAAAAGAAAAGCAGGACATTATTTATTCCCAAATTAATTGGAAAAACCGAGATTTCCAGTTTCCAGCATTATTCAGTCCACTTCTGGCAACTGCAACACAAGCAAAGCCCCTGTTCAAAGGCAGCAGGGATGGAAACAAAGCAAACGTGCTCTGCCTCCAACACAGAGGCAGGCTCAGGGTGTTAAACCAATACTCCAGATCCAGCTACAGCACCTTTTGCCTTAACAACGTGGCCAGAAGAATTTATTACTCAGGAAGTCTCCCTTTGCCCAGGGCCAATCTGATCTTACGCAGTTGCTGAAGGGACTTTAAACAGCACTCAGCTCCACAGTGCCCTCCGTGTAAATAAATGTCAGCTACAAACCCAAGCTCACCTATAAAACCTGTTTTCAAGCCTCCTCCTGATCGTGGTGAGGTCAGTTGGATAAGCAACGACAGTGCAATACATGGGATAGGCACTAAGGTCCACTGGAACAGCAAAGGGATTAGAAATGTCTGCAAGACAAAAGACCACCATAATTTAGGTGCCTCCAAGGCATGTGATACCAAGATTCCTTTTCATGGTTTCTGGGGCTTCTTTCGAAGAATTCAGCCGAAGCAACACAGATCTACAGCTGAGAATGTCACTACCCACAGGGCAGGGTTCCTCCTCTTGAACCATCTATTGCTACTCTTGAAAAAGCACTTTTTGTTTAAGTGTCACATCTGAGATTTGTGTGCCAGCAGCCAAATCTGACTGAAAGGAAGGTGGCATAGGCACCTACAACAGGAATACTACAACAGGCAACAGAAAGTGAGAACACAGACATGTCCTGGGTGTGAACAGAGGCAGAATTTAAATCATGGTGTGCTATTAAATGGTTACAAACCAGCTACAAGGAATTTGGAGGTGAGGGTATTTAGTGAGGATTTGTTAGTTGGTTCTGAGGGGTTTAATTCCATGTTTTGCTCTTTCACATTTAGATATGACCCACTGGGAAGGCCCATTGAAAGAAATCAGGTGAAGTCCCAGAAAAACTGAAATATGAAATTTAAAAGGCTCCTTTCAGTAATTTAGTTGAGCACATTTCAAATACTCCACACCAAGTCTCAGCACTCCATCCCATCTACTCTTCAGTCCTGTGCCACCACCCTGATATTCTTAATCCTTCCCCCTTTTCTCCCCAAACATACCGAGGGAAAGAAGCTGCTCAATCCCTCGGATCACTCGTTCACATTCTTCATCTCTGGAATGGGCCCCCCATTCTCCTTCCTGGGGTTTGTAGAGAAGAGCTGTCAGCTCCTCTGGGGTCACAGGAACTCCAGCACCGACCTCCTCCGGATACGCAGCTGGAGAGGAACAATTCCAGAGGGTAAATCCAGGGCCCCAAAGCTGTTTGCTTTGTGCAGGGACAGGAATCCAACACACACTTACTTCCTTCTGGGATCGGTTCCATGTCCCATGGACTCATCCTCTCTCTTTCATTGTTGTCCCAGCTATCAAAAAAAATCATTCAAATGCACAAGTTAGAGCTGAATACAAAGCTACACCTTTTCTTTACCAGATTTGACCCAAAAGGTCGCTCTTGTTAGGAATAAGACATTCCAACTCCCTATTTTCCTCTTGTATCTCCTAGACAGTCACTGCACTGCTGTTTACACCAGAATCGTTGCTTTAGGAATAAATTCAAAAATAAAATAAGTAAATATTAAAATTAAGTAAATATTCAAAATACTCTAAAATAAATAAAAAGTAAGTAACAAATAAAAAGAACAAAAAGGTGAATATTAAACTAAATAAGTAAATAAAGTGTCTGGGTATGTATTTAAATGGTAAAAGGCATTCTAGTTCTTGAGGTTCTTGATCCTATTTTTGAAGTTCTCTGAGTTGTGTAGGAGCCCCAGGACATGGAAATACTCACTGGACACTGTAGCACTGGAAGGAACTGTCAGGATATTCTGCCTGGAAAGGCTGCTGACTCTCCACAGTCCCAAACCACCAGGCATCATCAATTATACTGCGAAATCTATCCCCTGGAAGGGCAAACATTGCACTCAGCAGAAGAACAACATCAAGAATTGCTAAACATTTCCTTTTAGAGAATCAACTCCCTCTTTTGTAAATACCCTACTTCAATCCTTCGATTTTGCACCACAGGAGCTGAGCTCTTCCCCTCAGGGCAGGACTTGCACATCTCTGGGAATTACTCACAGCTGCCTCACGCCTCAGATCCCAAGAGATCAGGAGATTCTCCTGCTGTCACTGCCCTTGGAACAGTTTCTCTCATTTCTCTTTTTTTTTTGCTACAGGAATTGCAGCAAACATCAAATAAAAGTTTCCAATAATCTTTACAATATCACGTGCGTATAGTTCTTTACATCATGTAATAAAGACAATGTATCCCATTAAACAGCTGCAGAAATGGTGCAAAACACATGGAATTGGGAAAAAAAATACTCACCTATTTGCCAGTTCCTCTCTTTGGCTTCATTATAAAACTGATGCAGCACAAGGAAATCAATAACATCTGGCATATCGTGGTACCTTCAGGAAATAAGACCAAAAAAAGTTATTATTACCCCGACATCCAGCTCTAGATGAACTACACTGTCCTCAAATTCCAGGCATTTGGGATAATCATTACTGCCATCACCATGCCTTGCACAGGAAATAAGAAAGGAGAGGGCAAAGACTCTGCACTGCAAGGAAAGCTCTTGAAGAATGTCATCAGCATTCCAGTGACTTACTTTATGGAAAAGGATTCTCCTGTCATTTTGCCCGTGATTGGATCCAGGAATGCAAGCTTCAAGCAGCAGAGTGTGGGAGGCCCAACTTCATATTTAATTCCTACAGTCTTCACAAATTCTTGTTCCTAGTTAACAAGATGCATGGAACAGCACTATTTTAACTTGCCAACAACAAAAATATCCATTTCAAAGTGAAACACATTAATAAAACCCAAATACGTTTCCACTCTACAGCACAGGTAATTTCACCCATTAATTTTTCTTTTCCAAATACTGAAATCAATCACTGTCACCTCAAAAAGAAAAATGAAGAAGCTCAGTCCCTTGGTAGGTTTGTGAACAGGATTCCCACAAATTATTTAAGAAGGTTCTAAGGAACAACCCCAGTTTTAAGCACACCAAAAGTTCTCCCTGACCGACCCCAAGGCCCCTCACTCTTGCACAGGGGGAAAAAAGAAATTCTTCCTCTGAAAACGGAAATTCCACAATAGCCTTTATGTTCATGTCCTGTCAAAGCCCATCCTAAGTGAACAACTATTTCCTTTTCCTCACAAATTGATGATGTCTTGGAAAATTACAGCTGGAATCACTGAATACCTGGGACTGGTAACTGGGTATTTTCCCAGTAAAGCAATTATTTTCATTAATAGAATCACTGGCAGGGTTCAGTGAATATGAGCATATATATGGGCTCTTCTCTTGATATGGAATCCTAGGAAAGCAGGAAAAAATATGGCAACACTGTGGATTAAGTATTGGGAACTCATTCAAAGCAAGACCCAGTGTTTAAGAGAACTCCTGCACACATTCCAGTGTTTACACCCCGATTTCTTACTTCTTACCACAGCATTAAAAACAAGAAACAGAACCCACATGCTCAGGTCACTGCAGAGTGGTGAGAGAACCACAAACAGCTCTGCAGTGCTGGCTTCTGAATGAATCCAGTGTTTAGGGAAAAATAATTCGTGTTGAAAGAGCCCCCTGAAAATCAAGTCCAAAACCAGAAAGTGAAGAGATGTAAAGATTTTGTGTTAATAAAAACTAACTTTAATATTTACTATTAAAACTTTGATATTAACATTTTAAAGCAATTTGTCATGCCTGTTTTTCATGTCAGTTTAACATTACAGAGACATTCAGCTCTTTGAAGTATTTCTTGAACTTACCCTGAGTTCCATTTTGTTCCATGGTTGTTTTTGCATGTTAATACTGTAAATTTTGGCTTTCCTCACTGCCCTCACATAAGCTTCATGGCCTTGCCTAAAGTAAATGATCTTAGAAAAAAAAGAGAAAATTAAGAGACAAAAAAGAGAAAATGAAAACAGAAAGATAGAGAAAATTATTTTACTGATAGTGCTCTTCCTGTTCATTCCATGCCAGGTCTCATCCCTTTCAGAACACATCGCACACTTATTTATTTCATCATAAAACACTTTTCCAGATAAAAATATTTATATCAGCCCGCAAACTGGCACCTGCTCTGTGCTTTAAAACTGGGATCATTAAGAAATGTGCAGATGAACATGCACAACCAATTCTCCCTGCTAACCCCAGCAGAAAACGGGACGCGGGACGCGGATCTGTAAACAACAAATGGCCCGGGGAATAACAAAGTTATCAAACCTCAGCCCGTCCTGAGCACAATTCCCTGCAAATATTGCTGGGGAGAGGAGTCCTAAGCAAGCTGAGCTGAGGGTTCATTCCCCCTGGGAAGGTGGGAATTGCCGAGGGCAGTACCTCATCTCCCATCTGCGGGACGAAGGGCGAGCGGCGCGGAATGGTGTCCAGGATCCACTGCGGAGCCAGCCACTCCTCGCTGGGCTCCCCGTCCAGGGACAGCAGCCCGCTGGCCTTCTAAACACAGCACAGCAGGAGTTAGCACAGCTAAGGTACACATGGAAGGGAAATACATCGAATTCATTTCAAATGCAGTCAACACGATATTCGGAATACAGTTAATTACTGCGGTAGAACACAGGGAAAACTCATCATGCAGCAGTTACTGAAGGCAAGACATAAGGAAAAGCAAATTGTGGAGTGTTATCCTTCATAAAACCTCCACTAAACAGCAGATAATAAGATGGGTTTGTTATAAATATAATTGAAAATTAACACCTTCATAAATCATTGAAATGCCTTAAAATATTCATAAATCATTAAACTGTCCATGCCAGGGGGGTGGGATGAGATGATTTTTAAGATCTCTCCAACCCAAACTGGTCTGAGGTTGTACGACAAATAAAGAAATAAACTGTATTTTTATAAATATTCTAAGATCTTTAAAAAGAAAACAACAGGAAAAAGAAATCTGACCATGTCAATACAATACAGATCCATTATAATTTTACATTTACATTTACTCCAGGTTTACCCTGGAGTAAACCTGACTGTGGCAAAGAGCATAAATCTGGGAGAAAAAAAGGGCATTTGTAATGGAGAATCACCTGTGGGAAACATGGAAGCACAATAAAGCAAAGAATAAAATTTCTTGGTACCACTGGTACCATAATTACTGTGCTCTCTATAATTTTTACTCTATACCCATTTATGAAAACTTTTATTTTGAAAACAACCACTAAAACCCGAATTTATATTCGTGAGTACAAAAGACACCAAAAATCACACTTGCTGACCTTTTTCCTTGGCTGTTTAAGTTTCCTTCGCTTTGGCTCCAGCCCTTTTGTTCCTTTCATATTTTCATCTTCAGAACTACTACAGATTTTCCGAGCTGCCTGCCTGGTTTGTCTCTTTGGAGGCTGCAGATTAATCCCAGCATCTGCTGTCCAGTCTGAATATTCACTTGATGAATCACTGTACGTAATAAAAAAGTTGTAAGAAAGAGAACAGAAAACGTCAGTTTTCCCACAGTGGACTGAAAAGTCCAAACATTTAACCTGCTCTCCTGGATCTGCTTGGGATTAGCACAAAATTTTGTTATCATGTGAATTTAAAGAAAACCAAATGCTCTCTGATTTGTGATTTCAGTAAATTCTTTTATCAAATTGAAACTCACAGTAAAACTGTATCTATGGCTGATACCAATTCTCATTATCTCACTGATTCACAGACTGACTTCAGAAGAAATGGCAGCAAAAAATACATAAAAAGTTGAAAAAACTAGAGCACTTCCCTAAAGATCCAGTTCTGACTTCTTTAATACCAAATTATACACGTACAGGATTTATCTGGCAAACTGGCATTGATTTTTTTCAAGTAGCTCTTAATTAAAGACAGTATTTTCTTATAAATGGTCTTCCAAAATAGTTTTTGACATTGAAAAGAAAAAGAACAGAAAAAAAGTCACAGTATAAAATGTTCCATGAAGAACTGGTTAAAAATCAGCCTTCAAAATGAAGTCTGAGTATCTCAGTATCAACTACCTTACTTAAATCCCATAATAAACCAGTGTCAGCAACTCATAGCCCAGTGGAGGTACCTGGAACTGCTTTCACTCTGCCAGGCTGCCACAGGATCATCCATGGATGCATCACTTGTGCCAGCAGTCTCATCTTCCTGTAGTGAAAACAGCAGGATTCACTCTGGGGCCAAAGGCAAAATGTAACATTTTTGTTTGCAAGCAAATTTTGTCACCCGAGGAAAGCTTTGTATTTAAGGGCTGGTTTAGCTTTCAATAAATAAACCCACAACTTCTTCCTGTATCTTAATTAGTATCATTATATATCCTTATATAGCTCCTATAGAAACAAATGTAAATTTTAATTATATCAGAATTATAGAATGAGTTCTTATTTAAGTGTTTGATTAATAAATTTTAGTGCTTTATAGAATGAGTTCTTATTTAAGTGTTTGATTAATAAATTTTAGTGCTTTATAGAATGAGTTCTTATTTAAGTGTTTGATTAATAAATTTTAGTGCTCAGGGCCCAGCTTTTTGAGCTGTTCTGTACTTTCACTGCATTTACCAAGCAGCAATGTTCAGTCTCTTCCTTAAGGAGAACAAGTTATATTTAATCTGGTATATTTTAAGTTCTTCCCTTGCCAAAATCAATGATTAATACCAATACTCAATCTCTTTCAACAGCAGTCTACAGATGTAGATGAAATCAAAGCACTGCAAAATGAAATCAAAGTCCTGACCCAGAATCCATGTGCTGTATGAAATCCCAAAATAGCAAGTGGCTTAACACAACCCAGTTAAATTTACTTGAAAATGTTTCAGGTTTCCAAAAATACAGGAGCTGTTTAAAGCTACTTTTGAACACTGTCCTGGCATTTAGGTAAATGATCCTTCACTCTCCAGACCAACATGCCACAGGAACACCACAAATCCCAGAGACTCAATGACCTGAGTGTTTCTTCCCATGTGGAGAATCAGGGAATATCCTGAGCTGGAAGCGACCCACCAGGATGAGAGTCCAGCCCCTGGCCCTGCATAGACACCCCAACAATCCCACCCTGTGCATCCCTGGGAGCGCTGTCCAAGCACTCCTGGAGCTCTGGCAGCCTTGGGGCTGTGGCTATTCCCTGGGGAGCCTGGGCAGTGCCCAGCACCCTCTGGGGGAAGAACCTTTTCCTAAAATCCAGCCTGACCCTGCCCTGACACAGCTCCAGCCGTTCCCTGGGTCCTGTCTGTCAGAACCTCTCTGGATTCCCAACACTGCTCAAAAATCATCAAGAGAGGCTTTGTGATGGCAGCAGCAGCAATTTGAGGATTCCTGGATGAATCCTCTCAGGCCCCACCGATGTGCAGGGATCCAGCTGGAGCAGCAGATCCCACACAAGTCCAGGGTTGACTGGGAGTTGATCATTCTCAGCCATGGCCCCCCAGCTTAGAGCACTGGGACCCCCTTGCTCCATCATCCACGCTGAAGACAGAAGCACGGGATGCGTTAAATCCCTCTGCCCTGTCCCTGTTCGGGAGGTGACCACCCCCATCCTGGAACAGGCCAATGTTATTTTTACAGCGCCTTTTGCCGTGAATACATTTGAAAAACTTCTTTTTACTGCCCTCCCCAGTCCTGGCAGCTCCAGCTCCAGCTGAGCTTCGACCGCACCAATTTCCTCCCTACAGCGGACACATGGAACCTTAAGGTGCTCTGGGATTCGGGAACGGGGGAGCTGTTGGAGGCAGCTGGGAGGCTCAGACCTCAGAGGAGCTGTCGGATTCGTGGCGCGCACAGGGGTTCTGGCTGGCTCCCTGCTGGCTGTGCTCGATGGTGGAGCGGGTCTGGTATGCGTGCTGCCGCTTCCGCTGGTTCCTGCGCAGGGAGCGGCCGCCTCCCGCCTGGAATTCGCTCTGCCACGGGGACAGGAGCAGGGACAGGGACAGAGCAGGGAGTTACTCACGAGTTACAGATAAAAGGTGCCCGGTTACATGACTGACTGCTGCACCCCAGCTACTACTGAGCAGTAGGAAATCACGGTAGGATCAGACAATATCTCTGATACATGGTGGATGTTTCAGGCGTGGATTTTTGGTTCAACAGAAATTCTACTTCATAAAGTAGCAGTCTTTGGAAAGGAAGTGATTGAAAATACTATTTTTTTCTAAGAAATTCCCGCATAAGATAAATCCAGCCCCTTGTAAAAGTTTGGCATCTCTGCTTTCCACAAGTCAAACTGAAAACCCACTGTGGCTCTGCTCTTTTCCTTTCCCAGCATCTTCCCACCACTGCAGCCTCAAGGACAGAGATTTACCACCATTTGGATGTTACAGACAGCCAAATCACAGTTACAGAAGGAAGACAGTGAGCCAGAGAAACAATTAGGACTATTGATCTTCTAAATAATTCAATAAAATTGGTTTGGGGTTTTCTGTTGGTCTTATTTTTGTTGCTCAGTGCTCAGAACTGCTTCCCACCCAGGTTGTCTCTTCCAGGGCATTAACTCACCCGTTGTAAGGTGTGGGATGGCTTTCTCTTCTTGTCAGCAGTGTATAAACTAATTTCTATTTCACCTTTGGCAGCTCGACATTCTTCCTGGACCCTAATTATACATGAGAAACACACATTATATCCATTAAATCATCATGTAACTCGACAGCCTCATTAATAGACACATTAAAATACTTGTTGTGCTGCTCTAAGATATCTCCTAGCAGCATCCATCCAGTTTGCTTCTGGACTCACAAGCTAAGGAAGCAAACTCGTTAGCTGAGCAGCCATAACTATTTTCAAATGTATTAGAATTATTTTCAAGTCTTTTTTAAATAAAGCTTGAGGGAAACGTGGTACTGGAAGTACTGAAGAAAGACTGGATTGTGAAAAGAAGGAATTACCATTCTCAACTCTCCATTCTGATCCTAAACAACGCAACCAACCAAGCTCCAAAGCCAACACATCACTGAAAAATCATTCCAGGAGTATGGAAACATCATTACACTTTACACAACTGAAGCTCTCGTCCCACTTAGCCTCTTACTTGCTGATGCCTGGGGGGAGCTCGTTGACCACCACCCTCCTGCTCCAGGCCATGAGGTCCCTCTCGGTGGCCATCTGGCTGCGGGGCGCGTTGTGGTGCATCTGCCGCACGCCCTCGATCTGCCCGCTCCTGCGCAGCCCCACGTTGGGCGGCGAGGCCACGTCCAAGCCCGGGCTACGCAGAGCTGGGGGAGAAGGAAACAGCTTCTTCACTTGCAGGAACCATCAATAGATCATGGAGTCACAGGAGGGTTGGGTTAGGATGGACCTCGGACATCAAACAGTGCCACTGCCTGCAACGGGACACCTTCCACTATCCCAGGTGGCTCCAAGCCCCGTCCAGCCCGGCCTTGGGCACTTCCAGGGATCCAGGGGCAGCCACAGCTTCTCTGGGCAGCTGTGCCAGGGCCTCGCCACCCTCACAGGGAAGGATTCCTTCCCTGTATCCCACCCACAATTCAAAGCTTAAGGATGGCACAAAGATTGATAAACAAAGGTTGAAAATAATGGAATCGCTGCCATCATTGTCCTTACTTATCCCATCAGCGTAATTCCCACAGGTTTAAATACAGCAAATCACATGAAAATACTGCGTTTATGGTTGTGCAAAACTGTATAAAAATATTTGGTTATTTAAATACTTCATACAAACATACTCTAATTAACTTAATCAAATGGGGAGTTCATGTGGCAAAGTCATTGATCAATGCAAGTCCTAAAAGGGAACTCTTTTAATTTCCACACTACTCATATCTGGAAATTCCTTTACACAACTACAGGGACACACAAACAAAACTGGGAACTGGGGCTGTACAACACATCAATGTATCCCGAAGCAGGAGAAAAGACTTTGTGTGAGCTGAAGCTGCCTTTTAGGCAATCTTTTTGACATATCAACTTAGATCAAAGCAAAAACGCATTTTCATATTTTTCCCTGGTATTTTTCTCTGATATTTTTCTTACTCCTTCTTGAATTGAAACACAAGCAATTCCAAATCCAAATCCTAATGAGCTTTGCCAGGAAATCTACTTCAAACACATGTAATCAGTCACTTAACCTAGAAGTGATTTATTAGCAGCTGTGAAGTCTCCTAAGGCTCAGGCTGACTTGCAGCACAGTCCTGGGCATCTGCTCCCTCCCATCAGCTGCACTCACTCAGCTGCTCACATCTGAGTGAGTGTGGTTTCAATTTTTAATCACTTTGTGTATTAAAAATAAAATCGCAGTAGCAGAACACTTAGCAGGAGAATAATCTCAGGCTTTCTAAGGAAACACTAAGACAGAGCAACATGTTTATTTTATTAGCACTGATGCTCAGCCTTGTGCTGCAGCAGGAAACCATTAGTCTGTCACAACACTGTATTCCACTGACAGCCCCTAATTATACGCTTTCATTTTGGCATTTTGCAGTTATGAAGTTTCATCTCTGCACTGATATCAACACAATACAGTGAACTTCATGCTTATTTTTCAGAAAACTGGTTTATAGCATGAATAATTCCGGTCTAATAACTCCAGACAATCAGATACAGCCCAGTTAGACCACTGGATGCCCTCAGCTGCCCCTTAAATTTGTAATTCCTCTGCTGGAATCCACAGAACATCCAACTGCTCCACAGGGGTTAACAAGGTGTACAAGAAGAAGAGAGAAAAGCATCCTCAAAGACACCTCTCATACCTGCCCTTAACACTTTGATCAGTCCTGCCTGTGATAAGGAAGGAACTGATGGAGATGAGGCTGGGACACTGACCTCCATTAACAGAGTGGGATCTACTGAGTGGAGGGTTTGGAAGAGTTTCTCCTTCATTAATTAGTCTCAGATCTTGTTCCCTCTGGAGCTCTCTGATCATTCCATCAAGGATACTCTCATCCTGGTCATTTGTTTGCTGCCCGATGACTTGTTCAACCACCTCGCCATCACCTTGACAAGAACAAAGCCACAAATACTGATTAAATGATGGATTTCTGTATTACCAAATGTCATAGAAATAATCCCATTTAAAAATCCACACCACTATTTGTCTGCTCTGCAAAACATCTGATCACCAGCTGGCTTTCTGCTCTCATGTAATAAATGGAGGCAAAGTTTAGAAGAGAAGTTACAATAAAATCCTAAAACTCCAGACCACATGTAGAACATAAACACAAACCCTTAGAAACAGCAGAAAGAAATTATGCTTCAGTAGGTAAGAATGGAAGGTCTTTTTTGGAGATCAGCATTTTGCTAAAGTTTGTGTCTACAAGAAAAAAGAACTGTTCTAAAAAACAAAAGCTGGTTTTCCATATCTTCCTCACCTTCCTAGTTTCTTCCTCACATTCACAGTTACAGGTTAATAGCCAACGCTTTAAACATCTGCCGTATACTTGGGAAAAACCCACAGATTTTGGCATACTCTTGCCTCCAGTCAATTTGATTCCACACATAACCCCACCCCACCTCCTCTTCTACCTGTACATTGAATTTAAACCATGAATTTATACGTCCTCAGAGCACCATCCCAGGAGCTGGTGCTCAATACTGTGCCACACTTGTATTATTCATGAGGTTCAGACAGAATACCATTAGCCACATATCCCAGCTGAGGAATAAGTTGTTCATCCTTGCAATTTTCCCTCCCCGGCACCAGCCGCTGGAATCTCGTGGGATGAGGATTTCCATCAACATCCACCAGGAATGGAGGAGGCATAAGGTGTGGAGCCTGTTGAGTCTGTTCATCCAGCACATAATTATTGGCATCCCGGATCAGGGGCCGGTAGTCCGTGTGGAAGAACATCTGATCAGGAATCTGAAAGAAAAGCAATTCAGTAAATAAATCAGTGGCCATTTGCAGCTGTCTTGCTGCTCTGGAATGGCTCCCATAAACCACAACTCCTACACCTGGGATCAGCACGAGGAATGTTATGACAGAGAACAGATTCCTACCACAAATGTGGCTTATTACCAAGGCCTGATGCAAAAATTCAACAGTAATATAGGCCAAGAGAGGTGGACAGAGAAGTTAATGCTCTTCTCCTTTATCTATAGAGTCTCTTGTCTAAATTTTTTTGATTTAGATAAACAGCAACTGCTCCACGACCTAATTATTATTTTGTCTGGGGCAGGGTGAGGGAATAAATTGTAGCACAAATACTTCGAAGACAAAATCAGGTCAAGACACAGTAGAGTTTAAAATTTATTCAACCCACCTTTTCATAATATTTATTGCATCCAAAACCAAATAGTAGCAGATGTCCATGAGAGTCTGTGCAGGCAAAATGCTGCCCATCTGGTGAGAACTTGCAATCAAAAACAGCTCCATGGCCTTGGCCCTCAATCTGTACCAAGCACAGAGAATTCCTTTCACAACCATACATTCTCTATAAGAGCATTTCCACAAACATTTCCCCTGTGCTCCAACACGTACTGAGTCGTCATTCTGTGATTTCTCATCTCGCTCAAGACTAATTCACACTTCTATTTATTAAAGTTAAACTGGACAACGAAGTAAAACTTCACATTTTCTCCCTGTCCTGAAATTTCAGCACAACTTTTAATGTATATTCTGGAACAACCACCTGAAAGTCTACATTTTACCCTAATGGCAGACATAGGGCAAGATCATCAAAGATCTCAGAGCTGTTCTGGCTCTGGAGGTATTTAATGAAATCTGCTTTTGTCTCAAGACCAGTTTTGCGAAAATAGAAAAAACCAAACCTTCTGTGATCCTTCTTACCATGTTGAAGTAATTGCGAATTTTTGTTCCTTTGTCTATATCCCAAACAAAAATATTCCCATCGTGTCCCGCCGAAAGCACAATCCTTTGGTCAAAGGGATGAGCCTCCAGAACAAAAACTTCATCGTCGTGACCCTGCAACGACAGCAGAGGAAAAAAAGGAGTTTTATTTCTCCGTGTGGTATCTCCAGACGTGATAGGAGTTACTGAGAGGACACCCCAGGTAAGGGAGTCACCCAGGACACCTCGATTTACTGGAACTGTGCTTGGTCACCGTCCCTGCCACAGGTTTGGTGTTGTCACTGCTCAGCACCGCTGAGATGGGGAGGGATGAGGAGGAAGGAGAAATCAGGGCACAGATGGAGCCTCCAAAGGGTTCCCTGTCAGCCAGCAATCACCAGGATTCTGCACATCAGCTCCCTTCCCCATGGCGCACTCCCCTCCCAGCAGGCAGGGGACAGCTGGATACTTCAACACCAAATCCTTGTCATCTGAACGGTGACGCAGTTCAGCCTCAAATCAGTCGCAGAATGAACTGCATCCACCTGGGATTCCCCCTTGGAACTGTACTCACGGATAAGCTATGGAGAAGCTGCCCTGTGGACGAGTTCCACACTTTGAGGAGGAAGTTGTTGACTGCAGTGATGACGGTGGCATCGTATCGATCCCAAGCCACCATGGTAACCTTCAGCTTGGTCACCTTGTCCTCCCCAGATGCCACATTGTTTCTAAGGAAATCAGCAGTTTAAAAAGGAATAAATCAGTAACTACATATGGAAACATTTAGGAGAGCTAATTCAGTATGAAATTCAGGGGAGGATGGATCACAGCCACCTCTGTGACTCTGGCTAAGGCACGAGAATGAAGGATGGTTCTGCAGCGGTAAAAACCGGATACAGGAAATATTCAGTGCCACTGAGATTTATAGAGCTCTATTTCCTTAGAAAGGACATTTTCTCCTCTGTTCCTAAGCCATCACCCTCCCCTACCCCAATTCTTCCTTTCAGCTCAATTAGGCTTTTTCCTACAAGGCAATTTTCTTATCAGTCATCAATATCAGTAAACTCCACAATGAGCAGGAACCTGCTAAATAAATCCAACTCACACTTCCGACTGCAAACACTGCAAATGCAACCACTGAAATACGGAGAATTCTGCAAAGCAAGTGCCTAATGGATTTCTCCATTTCTGCTCTTTGCTGTTGTGACTATTCAATCACACTTCAATTACAGGGCACTTAGAGAAGTCACTTGAGGATCTCAGAAAGAAAAACTCAAAACCCTAATTGAACCTGAGTAACAAACACTAATT
Source organism: Callaeas wilsoni (assembly GCA_013398955.1). Lineage (NCBI taxonomy): Eukaryota > Metazoa > Chordata > Aves > Passeriformes > Callaeidae > Callaeas > Callaeas wilsoni. The sequence goes on from VWPU01004602.1 coordinate 79,041, forward strand.
GCAACTCTTACCTGGAAACCTAAAGAAGAAATACAATGTTAAGAACCATGTTGGATATGGATATATTAGCATACGATCAATGGGGCTCCACCAAAACCTCTTTCTGTGAGATAAATTGTTTGAAATTCTTATTTCATGTGTAAAATACTAAATATTCCTCAACCATTAGGATAGGGAAGTAGCAACGGATTACTATTTTTTGGGGGGGTGAGTTAACTGTGTAAGTTGAAAAGGCCACAACATTTTCAATACATGCACCAAAATTAAATCAAAATGGAAGCAAATAACCAGTTTGCAATATAATGGAGGGTTTAGCTTGCAGGTAAATGTGCCCACGAGGTGTGTTCTGCTTGCTTTGCTTTACCCTGTCATTTTTGTAGCCATATCCAGGACCAGACTCTTCCAGTCGTGCTGATGGTAGTGCCAGATTCTTGCTGTTCCATCCCTGCTTCCACTGACAAACCTTAAACTACGGGGCAAAGGGAAAAAAAGGCCATGAAATTCTGAATAAAAGACGGTTTCATCCCCACATGGACACCAATAAATGATATATACACACTTGGAAGTGTGTGCTTGTGTATCTCTACTTCTCTTACTGACGAGCTTACAATTTTCCTATCAGATATTGTAGGGTACAAGAGAGTTTCTAGCCCACAACATTAATTACATTTGGCTCCAGCAGCAGATGGCCTTGGAATGACTTCAATGTCGTAATTCATACGAGCTGCACATTCCCTTTTTAATGACATCAGCAAATCCCTGGAGCAGCTCAGAGTGGCAGCAAAGAAAGGGAAACTGCGTGCCAGGAGTATGGCATAAATTATAATACATTAACTTAGGGACAGGGCGAAGACAGGCAAGGGAAAGAGCCAAATGGAGCACAAGGAGGTCGTCCTGCCTGTGGAGCTGAACAGGAATATTTCCATTTTTAAACTCCTCCTTATTTAAAAATTTCACACATGCAGCAAATGTATTTAACCACATCATAATGCTTTGGCCATCAAAGTCACAGAAAAAATTTTTGTTGAGAAACTGGGAAAAAACCTCAAGTAACACATTTTCACAGGATGGCCAACACCTTTGGAAGTATATTCCATTTATATCCAAAATTACATGTAAAAGGCAAATCTATTCAACTTTATGGAGTGATTGTTTCACCTTTTCAGTTTCCCTAATCTGAATTTTTTTTCGCTGTGATGAAAAAGGAGTTTGAAAATGCTTGTGACAAATTAGTATTCTTCTTAATTTTACTTCTTTATACTAAAATAAAAAGGAAGGTACTCCTTTTCCATTCAAAGCATCATTACAGAATATAATTTTCAGTGAGTATGTGACCTCATTCCCTCTCTCATGGCTTGGAAGGAACTGGTGGTACAATTACACCAGCACATTCCCACATAATTTCACATGACAAAGCTCTCCAAGTACAGGTGCACAGCTACAGCTGGGCTTGGAAGCCTCATCCCTTAAACCTCCTGCCTAAGAAAATAAGGAATAGGAGCAAAAGCTGGGATAAAAACATCTGTATTTACTAACTTTTGCTTTAGACTACACTGATTACAATGCTCTAACTCCACAAGCGACCCCTCTGTGGGGGTTACCTGGGAAGGAAGGCTGTTCTTACATAGAAGGGTTATAAAATCTGGGTTCTAATTTGCTGTTTGAAAGAAAAAACAAATTAAAAGCACAGTTACAGAACATTTTTGTTGTTACAGCAGAGGACAACGAGTTCGAGCTTGTGGCCATGACACACATCTTGCAACACACTGCAATAATTCGTCCAAGATTAAGCCAAGCCCACGGGCAATCTTCCTGTTGTGCCAAATTTTCCATGGAATATTGTTTGGAAAATGAAATACCATCATTGTCAGGTCCAAAGCCCAGCACTCACCTGTCACCGTTGTTACAGAACTGCACTGCAACCACTTTGTCCTAAACAGGAGGGGCAAAAACAACAGAAGTCAAAAACTCAACCTCAAAGATCTCCATGATCGTGTTTTTTATTTAGCAAATAAAAAAACTGTCCAAAAATTCAAGTACACAACAGTTGTATTTGAAGTTAAAACTTCCCCAGACATATTGTGTTGAACACTGAAATAGAAAACCTCAGAGAGGTGATGGCTTCCTGCAATTTTTAGACCTAACATGAAAGCGCATCACAAAATTTAATCCAGAAAATGCAAACCTTGGCTCTGTTAACACTTACAAATCGTTGAGAAACAAATGTTACGTTTTAGACATAGTTAAGCCCTTTTTTTAATTTGCCAAATACTTGTGCTGGCTCCATGATTTGCTCTCCCTACTCCCACTGACGTCTCCAACTCCTGGTAACTGGGATTTGTTTTAGGGGGGGCTGACAGCTGTCTGCAGGATTAAGAGTGGACTTAAAGAAATTAAAGGAATTACAGCTTCTTTCAAACCTGTTCAACACAGAAAACATCCTTTTCTTTTGTGAGCAAAATACTTGTTAGACGTGTTGGCTTGGAGACTTAAATGTGAGAGCCACGACTCCCACTGAAGTTCAGGGAATCGATTTAGACCTTGGGCTTAATCCATAAAATGTTCCTGAGGTGGTAAATTTGTAGACTGAATTTTTAAGGGAACCTTTCTGCATTATCTGAAAAAAAGGACGCTTTTAAGCTTTATTTTCTAAATTAAATTACCATCATGATCAAACTTTGACTGCAGAGTCCAAAATCTGCATTACTTTGTCTTGTCATGTGGATTTAACTAAACACTCAACAGCAAGTTTAATAGGAAAAAAATGACATTGTGCAATGACATTGTGCATTAAAACTGTTTTAATTCCTCATTCCAACACACACTTTTTTCAAGAATAAGGGAAAATCACCCGGTCCCTCAGTTTTCTGAGGGAATGAAATTACATAAAGCCTATTTTGCACAAACCTCTTGCCTCAGAGGGATTTAAAAATCAACATCTCACAAATTCCCAGGCATTTAAATACCACAGTGTTGAAAGCCAAACAAATTCTAGACAGTTAATTTTAAAAAAAATAGGATGTACAGAAATCAGGTTCCTGAAATGAGGTAAAGGGGGGAAAAAAAGATTTTCTTTTGGATTTGCCTCTTACCGTGTGAGATTCCAGCTCAGCCATTTTCTCTGGAGATTCTGAGCCCAAATAATAAATTCTTATCACATGGTCAGTACTCCCTGTTGCAATGAACATGCCACCTAAAACAGAGAATTCTCTGTGAGAAGAAAAGTCATCCAAGGAAGAACTTATTTTAACTTCATTTATTTTAATTTGCTGCTTTCTTGTCAAAGCAGCAAACTAGTTTTAAACAGAAAATGTCAACGTAAACAGGTATATGTCAAATACAATATTTAAATACAGTTTTAATATCTACTTGACACACATCAGAGAAATTATTGCTGAATTTGGAGGCAGTGATTAAGGTATTTTATTGTAATTTCTTTACAATACTGCCCAGAAAGGGCACTACGGTGTGGTTTACTGCATTGAAATGGGTTTAGTTAATTCGTGATTTCTGGCTTTAAAAAAGGAACGTGGCTTTACAAAAGTTCTCAATTTTAAAAAGCAAATTTAAAGAGTAATTACACCATTTCCTTTATGAAAACCATTATTTTTGAGCATTCATAGCTGCAAAGGAGGTCTGTTGAGATTTTCCAATACATTGAATTGATCCTCTTAGAATTCAGCCAAATTTGGAAGATTAGCAAAAGTGTAATCTTTGAAAAAGGATTTCCACCACTTTTCACTCAAAAACTTTACAAGGTAAAGTCTTAAAAGGACGTTACCGAGAAGTATCTCTGATGTGCAAAACAAGAGACTGAAAGCCTCAGAAGTGGTCAAGATATTTTAGCTTAAATTATAGGAAAAAAGAGAAAGAACAGCTTGAGGCAGAGACTGCGCAGGGAAAATTGTCAACAATTACAATTTGACAGTGGTAAAATTAACTGGAAGAAGGTTTAACACTATTTGTATTTAAAGAGAAGTAACAGAACTGTCACCAAAGGCCCCAGATTCATGAAACAGCTGATGCTGGACACGTACCAGAGCTGAAAGATGAACAAGAGATCTGAACACCAGGCCTGGACCTCTCTGCAAACTTCACAGGACGATCCCTACGTGCAAAACACAGTATTTTTATTTTTCCCTCTTTATTCAACAAGAACAGTTCCCTGCAGCTCAGCAAGTTGAGGTCAACGTGCTTATCTTAAATCTCTTAATTTTATAATTCTCACCTAAGTTTCCTAGAATTTATTTTTCATTTTAGGAATTTTCTTCCTCAGTTTAGTAAGAACACCATAACTCTCTAAACTGAAAAGATTATTTAACTGATTTATCGTGATCCTCACCAATTCAAATCTATTTAAAACAGACCCTGCCAAACCATTAATCCAATAGCATTTCCTCCCGATTAAATATGGGTTTGATGACATCTACATATGTACATTCTTCTGATTAAAAGCAAATTAATTCTTGTGCCTGTACATTTTGGACAGGGATTTAATCCTGAACATAAAAGCTGGAATTTCTTCCACAACTTTGGCTTGCAAAGCACAAACCCCAGAAATAACAGCCCCGATCTCTGCCTCCCGTTCGGGTTCCAACGCCACAGAATCCCAAAGTGCTCCTGCCCCACACACCAGTTTACCGAGCAAGAAAACGCCCTTATTTCATTATCTCAGCATTCCTGTCTGTGCCAAAATTAAAAATAAATTCCTCCTTGAGTTAAAATAATTATAATTATCTAAACAGCCTTACTTGAATTTCATGGTGTTCGCATGCCACTGCCAGAAACAGATTGTTCCGTCGGCACCGGTGGAAGTGAGGTATCGAGTTGTTCCTTTCCTTGCTGGAGAGAACTATAAATAAAAGTTGTAACAATTAAATCACCTCCTATTTTCTCTTCTTTCATGCTGGAAACTTGTTGACAAGAATGTTTTTCACTAACACATTAGTTTCTCCTCAGGAGTACAGAGAGCAGGGGTAAGCACAGACCCCGAACTTGGAAATGGAGAACACCTACATTTTGGTTAGGAATTCTTTGTTTTTACCACATGAAGGAAATTGGAGGAATGAAACAAGCTCAGACCCTGTAAATGGGGCAAAAGCATGAGCAAATTGTTCTTTTCAGGACAGAACTGGATCAAACATGGCAAATACAACAATTCCTGCATCCAAGCCCAACGAAGAACAGCTGCACAGCAGGATTCCCTCTCCTCTATCTTCTTAAACCTCTCTAAGGAGTGGGAAAGCTTTTTATTCTTAATTTCATAACTGCAGCAACACCTTTAATCCTCAGGCTACCTGGTAATTTGATAAAGGAATCCAGCATTGCTTCCTCAAAAAGCAGTGACTGATTATATTCTACATTATCAGTTTTACAAAGATCTTGAGAGAAACACACGCACACACATATATATGTATTTACACATATATACACATATACATCTAAACAAATAATACACCAGTTATAAAGCCAGGTTGGAAAATATGTTTGTAACACTATCACCTTAACACGGTTGAAATCAGACAAAATTGGAAGTGTAGGGAAGACGGGGAAAAACGAGACTCCTGGGGAATACTGGCATGATGGAGAAGCTTGTGCTGAATCCAAGGCAGCACCACTCCAGGAGAGAGGGATTCTGAGCCAAACAACCCCACTCACTCTCCCCTCTACATGCATCACCTGCCAAATTGCAGGGATTGTCTTTTTTATCCTGGAATTTTGTTTTTTGGAGGTTTCTGCCTGGCAGTTGCAAGGTTTTTTTTAAGAAAATCTGCCTTTGCTACAACATCCAGAGCAGCTCCTTATGCTAGAAGCTAAGATAACAAGGAAACAAGAAATGGGGAGTAAGGAATTTTAACTGATCCTTCTGAAAAACAAACATTGGCTGTGAACACAAGAGTGTTGGGTCAGGTGCTGTGCCAGGAGCACCACCAAAGATGCCAAACACGTCTGAGACTTGAGCCAAGGAGATGCTGCTGCTCTCTGAGTTGCTCTAAAAGAGCATCAGATCTCCCATTTTCTAGACCTAAGGAAGCAGCAGTGGGATCACACAGCTAAAAGCAGATGGAAGCAGGAGGATGATCCCCTGGGCACTGCAGGATTGAGTTAACCAGGAAAAACACCCTCGAGTTGGGGCGAATCAGAGACGAAAAGACCAATTATATCCCTGACCGCCATGGCTCTTATTACCATTCTAATTCAAGGCTTTAGGGGAAAACCCCATCAGTCCTTACCTGTATGGAAGTGATGGAAGCCGAGTGGCCCTGCAGGACTGCGAGGGGGGCACAGGTCCGGAGGCACCACACCCTGACCACCTTGTCACAGCTGCCCGCGGCCAGCAGCGTGTTCTCGTAGTTGACGGCCATGTCCGAGATCTCAGCCGAGTGGCCCCGCAGGGTGGACAGCAGGCGCCCGTCGTCCGTGGCCCAGATCTTCACCAAACAATCATCTGACCCCTGAAATTCCACACAGAAATTCCCAAAGGTTATGGAAAACATGCTCCGTGCATGTCACACACGGGTCACAGTGGATGGACAGGGATCCCAACCCCCATGAACTGACAGAAGAACTTTGGTGTGATTCCACAGAGGCACAATTTTATGAAGGAATTCCTCCCTGTGAGGGTGGGGAGGCCCTGGCACAGCTGCCCAGAGAAGCTGTGGCTGCCCCATCCCTGGAAGGGTCCAAGGCCAGGCTGGATGGGGCTTGGAACAACCTGGGATAATGGAAGGTGTCCCTGCCTGTGGCAGGGGGTGGGACTGGATGACCTTGAAATATTCCATCCCATCCAAACCATTCTAGGATTCTATGATCCTATGAACTGTGGACTCTGGGGATCATCTTATGGAGTCAAGGACTTCAATTGATAAAAGAATAATGGAATCACAGGATGGTTTAAGTTGGAAGGGATCTATTTGAAAGGTGAGGACATCTTCCACTATCCCAGGCTGCTCCAAGCTCCATCCAACCTGGCTCCAGGGATGGGGCAGCCACAGCTTCTCTGGGCACCCTGTGCCAGGGCCTCCTCATCCTCACAGGGAAGGATTTCTTCCCAATATCCCACCTAACCCTGCCCTCTGGCAGTGAGAAGCCATTTCTTCTTGTCCTGTCACTCCATGCACAGGGATTAACATGAACAGCTAAAAATGCAACGTTCATTTGAAAAATCTGTTGATGTTTAAATATGCCCAACAAAAAGCAAGGACATCACCACGGAAATGGATGTCACTGTATTCTGGAGAAAAACTTAAAGTAATTGTCATGTATTCACTGAAACACTACAAATCCAGGAAGGTAAACTTAGTAGAAAAGCAACTTGCAGCTGAACAGTCATGTCTGCATGTCAATCATGGACTAAGAGGCTGTTGAGGGACTCAAGAAAGAAATCAAATCAAACAAAGCCATCTTCCAAAAAAAAAAAAAAGTCCAAATTTTAAACTTACTGTAAAAATTCTCCTCCCACTGCGATCAAAGGCTATGCAATAAACAGAGGAGAGGTGCCCCAAAATCCTCTTGTGCATCTTCATGTGTTGGTAGGTGGATGTTGGGAACAAGTGGCTGAAACGGCCACATCCAGTTAATTGCCTGGCAGAAAGGATATGAACTGGGAGAGAAAAGCAAAGCAAAAAGAAGAGTGAGACATGAATTTTGTCCAGAACTCAGAGTAAATAAATGTTAAATAAATATAGTATTTATTAACAACTTTATTATTAGAATCAGTAATAAATCTGAACCTCTTCCACATTATCAGAATATTCTGTCCACTGCTATAAAAAGAAATCCCACTCCTGATGGAGCCTTTCAATACCCACCACAGGCTGCACCTGCTTCCTTACCAAAAATGCAAGCAGAATGAAAAGTTCCCACCACAACTGGGAGTTATTCCAATGTTCAATTCATGAACAGGTAACAGATACTTTTATCCTACATGGAAGGGGAAAATTTTTAAGGAAAATCTTTGAAATAAGAAAGGAAATTTAGGAAATTAAGGAAATTACATGTTACTAATATCAATTACAAGAAGAGTATAATAATAGTTTATTTTAAGTGCTTTTTTGGTGATAGAAATGTTTCCTTGGAATGGCTTGCAGATCGTATGTGAGGGCCAAAGGACTTCCACATCCACGTGGCTGCATTGCTACGGCAATGGAATTGAAGAAGAAGAAATAGGTGGCACTGATGGAAAAGTCCCAGGGGCAGAATGGCAGGTAAGAGAAAGAACTGCAACAACAAACTCCTTCCTGTCTCCATAGCCAGGAGCCCTTCCAAGAACAGCCTAAAACCCAAATGCACAAACCCGTCCTGTAAAAAAGCCTTTGATTGGATGCACAACTTGAGACCATTTTGGGGTATTTAATTTCACCAATCCTATCCTATTTTCCCTAACCTGTCCTCATTCCCAGCACTTGAATTTTGGGTTTGAAAGTTTTGAGAGGGTTTTTCGGTGGCACTTGAGGATCTAACAGAGCTGTGCTGGTGGGTTTGTGGAGAGCCTGTGATAGCAGATCCCCTGGAGCAACTCCTTATCTTCTCCTGCACCTTGATGTGGGCTGGGCTTCACAGGAGCCCCACGAAGCTCTTTAGTGCCTTTCATTCCTTTAGCTCAAAAATCTAATGAAAAACTCAGCCATTTCTTAATTGTCTCACAATATCACTGCCAATCTACACAAAAAAGATCACGGAATATGTTAAAAAATTAATCTACAAAGTCAAGAAGCGCCATTTCAAAGGGTTCCTAACCTGTAACTCCTTGTGTAAATTGTTACCACTGAAGTATTTACACACAAGCAAGGAAAAGAAATTGTTTCCAGCTTTAAAGAAAGTATTTTTGTGTCTCGGTTTTAGCCTCTGAAATGTGGATTATTTTTAATCACTCGGTGCAATTGAAACATAACACATGAGGGGAAAAAAAGCTGCATAAAAGATGCTTGCAAAAGCCATCAGGCTCCAGCATAACCTCACCTTTAGTCAATATTTGCTTTGCATGTAAAAACACATATTCAGCAATACTAAAAAGCAAAACACACTAAAGCAAATTAATTTACTACCTACCTACTATTCAACTGATATTTGATATTATACAGGCTATTAAACAAAACTGTTTCCCCCGAGCAAAGAAAAACTGAAACTTTAAACTCTTTTTCCTACCTCTAACACAGAGATCCCACAGTGATAAATGCTCTACAAAGGTACCTCAGCTTTGTCTACACATTATTTTATTTACTCTTCAAGTATGACAGCTTAAAAGCTGAATTCTTAAAAATATTACACCTCCCTTTCCCCCACCTTGTGTGCCAACAGAGACATGGAGTCATTCAGCAACGTGGTGATTCTGCTGTGCCTTTCAAGGCTTCAAGCATTTCAATACATATATATTTATATATTTAAATACATAATAACAGTGTATCTGCCTGTAAGCAATTTCAAATGGCTTTGAATATTTTTTTAACCACACAGAGAACAGTGTGAATCAAAAAGATACACTCTCACGTCAAAATATTCCTAACAACCACAGTATTTTCTGTGTCCCCCTGCAATTCTTCTGAACATTTACCACTGCTGCTTGTTGTAAATCCCATGAAGGAAGCACCAAAAGGCACCTAAATCCCACAGTTCTGGCACCTCGCTTTTCCGGTCGATTCCCAGCCTCGCAATCAGTTCAGCTTCAGCGGATATGAAAGTAATTTCATTTTTTTCCCTGTGTTTATTTCCCTATTTGCACAATGGGGACAAAACTCCTCCATCTCCCATGAATAATTACCAAATAAAAAGCCCTGTTTATGAAATGCTTCAATCAGAGACATCCAGAGCTATTGTTGAGCCATGAGGAGCAACAACTTCATCAAGGCAATAACATCTTTGGACAAAAAAAAACTATCACTGCTTCAAAGGAACAAACCCAACACTCTCCATTCCTGTATTTTTAGGAAGATTAATACACAATATCCAAATAGGGAATTACCCCCACATGACAAAAATCCCTGTGAAGTTTCCTTTCTTCAGCACAATGAAGTTATTGTCCTCCTAAGGCCCCAAAGCATTAAAACCCAACAACAATTCCCACATGGAGAAATAGCAACTTAGTAACCCTAAAAAATTTTACTAACCTATCTCATTAACTGATGTATTTCATGCCACACTGGGTGTGAGAGCTGCCAAGTCCACCCCCTCACTATTCCCTGCCAGGAAAAACCTTCAAGACAGTTATTTATTTCCCATAAAAAGGGAGGAGATCCAGCTTTCTTGATAAGAAAAGTTAATTTTGTCCCGACACTGAAGGGCCATCTCAGCTCCTCCAACTACCAACCTGTAAAATACAGGCATTTTTCTCTTTCTTTCCCACAGTCCTTGGTCCTGGAAGGCCACACTTTGAGGAAAATTGCAGTGCTTAATGCAAGACACATAAGCTGACAACAGCAATTCCTAAAACACAATTTACCCCACATTCTGCTACAGTAACAGCACAAATGTAAAAATCCTTGCAAGAAAACTCACCTAGAAAGGAAAAATCCCAAACCCTGCAACAACAACCCACCAGTGAAAGCCAGATTTAGAAAACAATCATCAGATAGCCCAGACTTCAAAGTTCAATCACAGCCTCAGAAGGAATTCAAGCCCTTCAGTGAGGCAAAGTCACTGAGAAGCACCAGCTGGAATTCCTGCTCTCCCTAAAAACCCTTGCCTCGCTCCACTTTTTGCAAGGAAAACTAGAAAACGGGAAACTGGTGCAAATGTTTGTTTTAAAATCAGTTTCTCAGGGGTGATGAGCTCCTATCAGACTGTTTCACTCTCTGCAAGAAGCACTGTAACTCTGTAATGAGGACCTAGATTTTGCCCTCATCACAAACCCGAGCAGGGATCGGGTACCACTCACGAGAGAGACACAAGTCAGGATTTCACAGGAATGCCAGGGAGCTAACACAGCTGGCTCCCACATGGAAAACACCTTCTCAGAGAGGGGCTGTGTGGCCACAAAGAGCCTGGGCCCAGGACAAGCAGCGAAAGCACGGCGTGTTCCAGCTCTGGGAGCTGCTGACCTCCTGGAACTCACTTCCAGCACGAACCATCACCGATTCCTGACCTCATCCCGGCGCTGCTCTTTGGCACGCCCAAGGTAGCTGGATCACCTTGACTGAAAATTTCCACCCAGATGAAATGCTTGTTCACCGAGACCGTGCTGAAAACTTTCTGCTTCCAAATTTTGTGTTGTTTTCACTAACAAGAGCTGCCCACAGAAAGATTTCCATCCTCAGGTTAGAGCAGCTCTTAAAGAGTGAAAACAACCTTCCTTCTGATCTGCTTTGAGTTGCCTGCAAAAAAAAAAAAAAAAAGCCCTGACAAAATCGAAGTAGCATCAAAAGCAGGTTTATCAAGGGGGAATCACTCCCAGTGCCGAGGTACTGCATGACCAGTCTTTCCACTTTCTGTCTGGAAGAGCACAAAGGGAGCCCTAAAAGTTCCACTGCAGCAAAAGCTGCCCAGAAAGGCTCAAGCAGACCCTCCTCCTCCGTGTTGTCCTGCCGGCAGCGGAAGCTCTGCAGCATTTTCCCTCCCTGTCCCCCTCCAGCAGATCACCACAGCCCCGGCACACAGACACCACATCCCTGGGAAGGACTTCCACAGCTCAGCACTTTCCCAGAGACTCCCCCAGCCAGAAGATTCCCAGCTCTGCACAAACACGCTGGGAAAAGCCAACGTGGATTTTCCACTCCAGTGCCACTGTGTGGGACCTTTCATTTTGGGGTTCGGACCACAAGGTCCCATCCCATCCCAACCACCAGGAAAGGCAACCACTGCAACTCCCAACTCTGGCAGCTGGGCCCTCCCAGTTGGACATCAGTGACCCCATTGTCTTTCTGGTGGAAACCTTAAATCCTTATCACTGGAAAGGAAATGATGTGAGAACACTCCTGGCTGCTCATTCCGTACCTTATTTACCACTTTGCACAGGTAATTACACAATCATCTCACTCCTGAATACACGTTAATGGGTGTCTTTTTCTTCAGCCCAACTCCTTCAGCAAGTAATTCCAGAAAAGTCCATCTGCCTGAGCCAGCACAGTGTGGGAAATTCACAGCTATGCCAAAATGCCAAAGAGGTCGGGCACACTTCTTCACATTGCACTTAAGACACACACACTGCAGCATCTCTGGCTGGCACCACTCACCAGGAAAACAACACCCGTTTTGCACAAATAGACACAGCATTTTCTGACTTCCTCTTCAGGATTAACAAGCAATCCCAAAATCAAACTCCTGCCTGAAGTCAAATCCTTATTTTAATTTTTATACACATTTTCCTCTCTTAGTAGTAGTTTATGTAGCTACACTAAGGACTGCATTCTTCCAGGAATCAACACTTATAAAAATTAATTGCTGGCTATGAAAGACCCTTTTCCATATAATACCTTTGCATTTCTTAAAAAAAAAGAATAGGAAAACACCCAAATCAAAAAATTTTTCTGTTCTTCAAGTCACTAAATAGTTACCAAACAAGCAGCACAGTCCTTTGCCATGAAAGCATGACAAATGCTGAAGTCCAATCTGCCAGGATGCTTCATTAATAACACCACATATTCCAAAAACACACAGTCTGATGAAAAAATTGATCCAAGAATCCGTGCAGAAATACAACCAGAGGAGTTTTGTGCAATAAATCTACAGTTCAGACTATTAGTAATCCATCAGCACAACTGCTCACAGTAAAGTGACTGCAGAACCAGCCTAAAGTAATAAATGCACAGGGTAGAAACAGAAAACTGCCAGCACCATCCCTACTTCTCCAAAAGCAGGGAGGATCCATATATGAAAGGACTCCCTGACAAGCCAGGCAAATTTATCCATTTGCAGAAACAGAGATAAAATACCCTGAGAAGAAACAAACCAGGATTTACTTTTCTGCCTGCAAGAATCAATTTTTTTTGCTATAAAAACAGTTAATGAAAGTTCAAACCATACAAGGCAAACACTTGAGTTTATATAAAACAGAGCAGCTCTGTGATGAGATGTAAGCTGAGAGCCCACATATATCTGAGTTTTATACAAGTTCTTTATCTAATTGTGTGGACAACTGAGGCTGAAGGAACACAAATGTTGCTTTGGTGATTATTTCCTTTCTGGAGAGGGATGTTGCAAGCAGTCTGTTTTCTGTCATAATCCAACTAAAAGGAATTCTTGAGTCAAAAAACTTCCCTGGGAGCCAGGCGCTTTGTTCTGGCTAAGATTCCACGATGATTCCAGGATTCCATGCTCCTGTGACCATGCCCATCCAATCTTACAACCACATGTACGTATCATGGAGGCATATCATAAAAAAATACTCAAGCCCACTGCCCTCCAAACAACCATGCAAAGCTTTGCAAAACATGGCTACACACGCTGTGGAAAATCCAAGCCTCAATAACACAAAAATTATCCTGTTATCAGGAAGAGACCTATTTTAGACTAATTCATCATGAAATGTTAGAGAACGTATTAATGCAAACCCATAGCAGTGTTTTAGTCAGTGAGAGGAACTTTCTGTGGGACAGGAATAAATATAGAGAGGAGGAAAAAAAACATTTTATGGACTTCCAGACTCACCCACGTTTGGTGGTTTCCCGTAGTTCACTGGGAGTTCGGGGGGTCGGCCCCTGTGCAGAGCTGCAAATGCAGATCCTTTCCATAGTGTGTGTCTGAAGTCTGCACCAGCAAGAGTGACAAGGGAGAAGAAATAATCAATACATTAAATAATCAAGAGATCTAGCACCACTCCCAGCAGCCCTGAATAAGATTTGTCTGATTAAGCAGTTCGTCAGATTCCTCATTTAAAGATTGCGACTCATTTCCAGTCCCTCAGCAGCGTCACTGTAAATGGTTTCAGCTTATTTTTGCTTAATTTGGGTGATTATTGACTCTAAACTGATGGAGAGGAGAATTTTAAAAGTGGGTGCACTTCGTATTGAGGCACAACTGAACTCTGCCATGTTTTCCTTCTGCAATGCCAACACTTAAAGCACCTCTGCTTAGGAACTGCACATTTGAAAATACACATTTTGCTGCCTAAAAGTGGGAGAAGTGAGGGTTTTTTCCAATAAATCTGTTTTCCTGCAATTTGTGGCAATGTGCCCTCCTTTCAGATTGTCCTCTGCACCCCACCCCCCCCCCCAAAAAAAATCATTGTTTTAAAGTGAAGACTGTTCTCTTTAAAGACTCTCCAGCTCTCTGCTGCCAACTGGCCTCGGCGGAGGCTCCTCTCTAGAACAATAGTGATTTTTCTGAGACTGTTCAAAGTGCCTCAGAAATTAGACCTGGATTTCTTCCATTTCTGGCCATCTGGAGGGAGAGAAATGAGCTTCCACGGTGAGTAAGTACTGAAACAGAAGGACAGTGCCGCAGGTTGGTGGATCTGTGAAGCACCGCGTAGATCTCTGAACATAAAGTGCACAAGCTGAGGTGACTCAGAGACTCCTGAGAGCACCTTCTGATTAAACCCCAAACTACTGCACAGAGTATTAAATGATACTCATTAAAAACAGCACTCAGACTTCCTAAAATAGATCCATCCACCTAAACCCTTCTGTTCCCCTGCAGAAAAATGTTTATTTTCTCTTTACATTTTGCTGCTGTTTGCTTCTAAGCTGCAAACTGAGTGTGAAATGAAGGAATGTTTCTCTGCAATCTGAATTTCTGCACCTAATTACAGCAAAGCACAGGCAAGACAAGACTCAGTCCCAAAACTGTGTAGAGCAACGTGTTTGGGAACAGCACATCCCTCCAGGAGATATCCAATGGATCAGCAGATGCTCATCAGCATCACGGTGTGACTTCACAGGATGCAGGGAATTAAGTGCTCAACTGCCACCAAAACAGGAAGGTCCTGCTCTGCCATCCCTCCTCCTCTCCCAGGATGATGCTCCTCCTCCTGTGTCACCTCCAGCCCTGTGATTCTTTTCCACCAGCTCATTTAATTCGCTACAACGAATTTTGCAACATTTCAGCTCTCTGAATCGGCACATCACAGGATCAAGGAAGTTCTGGCTCCTGCAGGGAGGAAGTGGCAGGGGCATGGAGTGAGGAGGGAAGGAGGAATCACTTCAATAGCAGACGGCTCTCAGATCTCTTTAGTTCTAACACAAAACTGCTCTCGGGATCATTCTCTCAAGCAGAGAGAGTTTTTCAAAGAAAAAAGGACTGGTGCTCTCTTCATGAAAGGAACGGGGGCTTTCAAATTAACTTGAAGCAAGGACAAGCAGGAATTGTCACTGAATTATCAGCCTGGCCTTCCCCTACTCCCTAAGTGCTGCCCCAAATGCCACCACCCTGTCCTGGGTCTGCACAGCCAGGGAGTCAAAGAATGGAAAAAAACAGGCTGAAAAACGGCGCAGCAAAACACACCAACTGCTCCGTGATTTTAGACAAAGATATGTGTAAATGTATACGGAAAAAATGGCATTTTTCAGATTGATCAAACCCCTAATCCCATTCACATCATTTACACGAACACCAACATGCTGCAGGAGGAGGCAGAGGAAGTAACAAGATCAGGCAACTGTAGGCAAGAATTGCTTAAAATGGCATTTTCAACCCAAGAAAATATATCCAACAGAGCCAGCAACAACTGCATTTCAGGAAGAAAAAAGCTGGCAAGCACAGGAGACAAACCAGGGCTCATGCAGACACACAGATATCCCAACAGGAACGGAAACAAAAGGGGGTTAATCATTAAAATAGAATTCAAGCACAGATAAATTGGGAATCTTACCTTTTGCTGCCCTCAGGAGAGACTGGCGCCCGACACCCAGCAAAGTCTGCACCCCCAGGACACTCTGGGGGATTTCCTTGTCTAAGAGGGGTCCAAGTCTCTCACAGATCCTAAGAAGATAATCTGGAGGGATGTGTGCATTGACAGCCACCTAAACACACAACACAGACATTTGAAAACTGGCTTATTCTTCCTTCTGCTGGTAGTACTTTGCTTCATATTCAAGTGTAAAGTTACTGCAACCAAGCCTAAAACCCTTGAAAACCCCCTCAAAATTAATCATCCTGCATTTTTAAGTGATGTGGAGTGCTGCAAAAGCCACACAAGAAATTTCAGGTTGTAACAGCTTAATTGTAAATTTAGGATATCCCTTAATAAGAAACAAAAATCCCCTGAAACTCAGAGCTCCCAGTTCAAACTGTGCTCAAACAACTTTTTTTAAGCCTTTTTTCCTTTCAGTTCATTCTCTTCCCATTTTTTGCTTGACTGAAACATCCTTGCACTGACATTACTGTATGAAGCACCTGGCATAAGAATAAAAACCTTAAAAATTACCTAAACCCTCTAAACATTACCCTAAAATCAATACTCAGTCCCCACTTTCCAGCTCCTGGGAGTAGGTATCTTTAAGACCCACATGTGTAGGCTCCAATTTTGTCATGTTGGGAAAACATCCTTTATTTTTACCTTTGGAGAGAGACTGTTTTCTATGGAGTGACAACAGTTTTTCTGACAGTCTGTTCAAATAACAAATAAATTGTGCCTCGTTATCCAGAATGTCCTGCACTGCCTGACTCCTATATTTACAAACTGGCAGGAAAAGCTGCCCATCAGAGCTCCTTTGACACAGGACACGCAGATCAATCCACCTCTTTTCATGGAGCAACAGCCTCCTGCCTACCCAGATCCCCGGGATGTGCCCAGCTCCCGCCCCAGCGCATGGAAGGGAGTGCCAGGCATCAGGAAGGAGGAGAAGGTCTGTAATTCCCTCAGCCCTGTTGCCAAAACATTGTTCACTCAACTGTGTCATCAAACAGATTATTAGGACACGTCGTTGGGAACTTTTCATTCCAATTGGGCAAGAGCAGTGGAGCTGCAGGATCCAGCACAGCCAGGCAGGGCTGGATAATGTCACCACCTGCACCATGAGCAGCATCAACACTGTCCCATAACTAAGATTTTAATCAAAAAGAAAAAGGAAATATATCTAATTAAACATACAAATTATCGGTTAACTAAAGCCAACTAAAAACTCTTCCAGTGTGAACGAAACTCCTGGAGAGGAGACAGGTTGCTCTCTCTACTCATTCCTCAGTCACTGCTGGTTAAAGAACAATCTTATCAATCATGATGATTCTAAAGATCCAAAATCATCATTTTTTTTAGTGCAGGAATGAGAAACTTGATGAGTGCATTACGATGTTCTCATTCCAAGACTTTTCAACCTGTGAGTGAACATCAAGGAATGACCCTGTGAATGCTCTCCTGCACTGACAGGTTTCTCCAGTCATTTCAGCTTCTTTCCCCCAAAATCAGAGTCCTAAAATTATATTAGCACCTGCCCAGTGGTACAGCCAGTGAAATTCAGTGTATGAGCATGAACTGCCTTTCACTGTAAATGATGGGATGTAACTGAAGTTGAAATGAGAGAAAAGGATTATCCAAACTTTGGTATTTGCCTCTCATTTTGACCCATTCCTGAAACATTGTAAATGTGTTCTTGCTACAAAATATTTTATCATGAAGCACCAGCCTCCCTTCAGTGTGTAAGATTTCTGAAAGGGTCTGAAAGGGAAGTTCTACATAGAGAATCTGCAGTTAAGTAAACTCTGAGTGCGAAATTCTTATTTCCACCTCTGATAACCAGCAACAAGCTCCTCAGTCACTAACTGCCAATGTACAGCAATGTATCAAGCTTAACATTAGAAGATCAAAAAGACCAACCTAGAAGCTCTGGAATTTTACTTTCAGAGTACCAAAAGAACTCAAACCACACCATTCTCTCTGGAAATGTAAAAAATCCAAACCATTTTCCCAGTGTAGCACAGCGAACACTCCCCTCTTCACGCTGGAGCTGGTTTGGGAGTTTCACCATACTCCATGCCTAAGAAGGTGCTGATTTAAGCCTGGCAGCAAATATCCCACTGCAGAGACAGAGTTGTTCCACAAGCAGTCCTGACTATGTCCAAAATGGAAAAGGACTTAGTGGCTTAAAGATGAAGGCACAGCTTTATAGGGAATAGCAAAGAGCAAACACCGACACACGCGGGGCCGACAGCATTTCCTGAGCACACTTCTTTCCCCGCACATTTCCTTGTTTCTACAACCCACAACAGCCCCAAATAAGCAGCCCTTAATCTGAATATTATCACTGCTGTTACTAACAAACAGCTCCATAGGCAGGCAGCAAGAGCAGCAAATTCTCCTGGTGATTTTTTTCCATAATAACTTCCAGAAAAAATGCTTAAATCACAGCCCAGAGCTAAACAAGCAATTCTATTTTCAGGTTCCCAAAAGAACTTGAATCAAAAATCCTTCCTTTCACCTCTGTGTGAGAGAGTTGTAAATGGATTTTGAGTATTTTTCTAGAACACGAAGCTGCAAACATCCAGCTGAAAAAGCCAAAGTGTCCCAGATCAGATTTTCCTTAAAAGAAGGATGGAAAAAGGCAAAAGTACAGCTACACCTCTTAGTGTGTGCTCATCCAAATCCCACATGCAAAATGGAACAGCAGCAAGGATGTTATCAGCTCCTCAAATATATTAGAAAATATTTTGGAAGATAATCAGAAAATATTTTAGAATATAATGAGAAAATATTTTAGAAAATAATCAGAAAATTGGAAAAAATTAGAGATGAGTAATACAGGCCCAACCCATGCATATTAAAATAATGCAGAGCTGAAAATGTGCTAAGTGAGAACAAATGCTGCATCTTGGTATAAATCATAAAGAAAATATGTTTTGTTGCCTTAGGATGTGAAAAACCCTATACAAGTTAAAATATGAGAGTGCAAGAATGCAATAGCATCACAGACAAGTTCTCTGACACAGCAACCACACAGGTACAATGCATCTAAAAAGTGAAGGGTTAAGTGAAATGAATCCATTCTTTTTAAAAAAATCTCCTCTTTTTAAAAAACTCTCCTAGTCCTGACTGCTTCAGCCAGGCTGAGATAAGCTGCTCCAGTGATAAGCACAAGGAAAGAACTATTAGTGAAGTCACGTCAAGGCTCGGAGAAATTCAACCCCTAAACCTGTTCATGCTCCTGTGGCTGGAAGCATCACCTCAGAGACCACGAGCAGAGAGTCCTCCCTGCAGCTGGGAGAAGCAGCTTCTTGACCCCTGGAACAAAATCCCCTGGTGTGACTCTGATCCCTGTTTGGACAATGCTGTCAGGCACAGGGTGGGATTCTTGGGGTATCTGTGCAGGGACAGGAGTTGGATTTGATGATCCTCGTGGGTCCCTTCCAAGTCAGGAGTCTGTGATTCTACAGCTGCTGACAACTTCTCCTCCAAGGAAGGATTCAATAAACAGGGAACAACCAACCCAAAAAAGACTCTTTGTGATTACTACTTAAAATAAGACGTCTGTCTTCCCAGAGATGGGAACCAGGGAGCCCTGGGAACCATCTCTTTTGGGAAACCCAGTGGAACATCTCTTCAAAGCACAGATTTGAGGCAGGAGCTGCAGACTGCAACGAGACAGCGACGCGGCCCTTTGGAGGCTGCTCCGTCCCCATTCCTGGTGGGCAGGCCCAGCTGGGCCTCAGCAGTGGATTTCTATCCTCCAGGTAGTCATCCAACACTTCCCTGATTTGCCAAAATAACCATCAATTAAGAATCAATTGACAACTGTATCAAAAAGCAGTGGAGGAGGCCAAGAGGCCGAGGCAGCTGAGCAAGGAGGAAATTACTCACGACCTCAAATAGGGAATCTCAGCAAAAGGAAGCTCAGACACTGGACCTGCATGAGATGCCAACAACATGCAAATAGACAGGAATTTAAAAATCCTTTACCCACAGGGGACCCTCGAGAGAACAGGTTGGAATGACCATGCTACCAGATGACATCTTCCTGAGGTGACAAAACCGTAACATCTCTGCTCTGCTAATGCTGGGATTGGCAGGATCTATAAATACCAGCACCTCAGACTCAGGGCTAGTTTTAAATCAATGCAGATGGGCAAGGCAGGAACTCGGAGCCAAATCCCATAAGCTGTTCCATACCAGCGCAGCCGCTCATGGATGCAAATTCCCCACTGTCCAACAACAGCTGATTTTCTGTTTTGCCTGGAATTACATGTTTTTCAGCACAAAGACCAAACCAGGCTGAGCCAGAAGACTCAGCCCATCAGAAAGTTCTTAAAACCAGAGCAGAGCCAGTCACCTTTATCAGGAATAAACAAAGATAATGTGGAACAGCAGGTCACTGGAGACTGTGCTGATAGTCGGAGTCGTTCAGCTTGACTCATCTGTAGAGCAGCTGACTCCACACCGAGCTGCTGCAGCTCATTTAAAACCAGAGCACTAATTGCCTGCAAGTTGGACACACTTCAGACCTTCCTAAGGCCAGGCTGGATAGGGATTGGAGCAACCTGGTCTAGTGGAAAGTGTCCCTGCCCATGGCAGGGGGTGGAATGGGATGGGCTTGAAGGTCCCTCCCAGCCCAGACTAGTCTGGGATTCTGTGATTCACTGACCCTCCCCTTTACAAACACATCTCGTACCCCAAGACCACCAGCAGCCACTGACAAAGTAAAACCACTGTGGAGTACACCTGGAGAATTCAGTCTGGAGAAGAGGGAATTGCGGGGACAGTCATTGAGGGCTGCAGCTTCTCCTGAGGGGCAGCTCCAATCTCTGCTCCCTGTGAGAGGGACAGGACCCAGGGAATGGCTGGAGCTGTGTCAGGGCAGGGTCAGACTGGAAATCAGAAAAGGTTCTTCCCTCAGAGGGTGTCGGGCACTGAACAGGCTCCCAAGGAATGATCACAGCCCCAAGGCTGCCAGAGCTCCAGGAGCGTTTGGACAACGTTCTCAGGCACAGGGTGGGATTGTCAAGGTGTCTGTGCAGGGCCAGGAGCTGCACTGACGGTCCTCTGTGTCCCTTCCAGCTCAGGATACTCTGTGACTCTGTGATTACCCAGACAGGCAGCCACATGCTGCAGGCAAAAAGTGCTCCAGCATGGAAATAAACAAAGGGAACACAAACGCACGTAAACTTGCATTCTGTGTGGTTTTGCTCCACTGCTAAAATTCTTATTAGCGTGCCTTGAATTACTCGTCTGTCCTGGGATACCTGACATTTAAAGAAAAAGATTGTTTAAAAAAAAAAAAAGGAACAAAGAAATCTCACAGTGAGCTTTCAAGTCTTGCCTAAAAACTAGAGTGAAGTGGGAGTAAACATTCCCTAGATAAAAACCACCCAGTAGCCATTGGGCTGTTCCTTCTTTATCACTCCCAAAAGCCCAAGAGCAATAACAATGTACTGAGTGGTCACAGTATTGGCATATTTTCTGAAAAATACCACTCCGAACCTAAACAACCACACTGAGGATGGAAAACAAAGCTGAAATACCAGAACAAGAAATACTCTGTCAGAATATTGGGCAAACAAACAAATCAGACTTCTCCGGGTTGTAAACTCTCATCAATTCAATTACCTGCCTGACCAGAGTAGCTGCACCACCCAGCTGAGATTGTAAATGATTTTGGGTTTCTGCCTGTAAAAAGTAGAAATGGGTAGAAAAAACCCCTTTACCTCCAACTGCTGGCATCTCCAATTTAATTCTGGTTCATTATGTGCCTGAGATAATTAAAATGAAGGTCAGAGTGCTTTGTGTCCTTCACAACCCTGGCTCTGTTCTGAACATGGCATTCAGACATCCAGCCAGCCTCGAAGCTGAGGAGCTCAGGTTAATAAACAATCATATGCAGCCAAAAGTCCAAATTCCAAACAGAGCAAACCCTAAGCAATGAGGAGGAAAAAGCCTTTCTTCAACATCCTCAACACTCTGAGGATTCACTCTGAGAGAGAAACTCAGCTCATCCCACCTGACACTAACCTGTCTCACTGTAATGATTCATTTATAATCCTGGTCCTTACCGTAAATCATGAGAAACAGGTAAATAATACTAGATAAAAAGGCAAACTAAAAGCATTGGTTAGTGTTGATTAGTTTAAGACATAGGAAAAAAAACCCTTAAATTTAATTATGATGAGCTTATACACAAAGAAGAAATTTCTCATTAACTCCAAAACTCACTTCAAAATGGTTTTTCTCTCATTTCTGAAATGTTAAAGAAAAATACATGTTACAATGTGTTCGTACACACATTTAGAAAAAGGTTTTAAGGCTTTTCTATCTGTGCCACACAGAATGAAAAGAATTATATGTTAATCTACACGATAGACAAACCCACTTTCTCTGACACCAGACTTCACAGTGACACTGCTAATAATCCTCTTGGATTCTGGGTGCAGTCCCACGTTAAACCTGAGACAGCCCACAGTTAGATTTCAGATTCTCTACGAAGACCACAGAGCACCAAAATTTACCGAATGCAGAACTTACTCTATGTCTGCTCGCTCAATTTACAGTCCCAGAATTATCCACAAGAGGTGGGAGGAAGCCCAACTTCACCTGAAATTCTGAATAGGCTTTGGAAAGGGAAAGACAGCGGGTCCAAAGGTTTCCTCTGGACACAAGGTCTGTCCACACCTGAGCTCCTACGATGTTGCTAAAGTGGGAAACCACGTCCTGAGCCAGATGCAGAGGAGTTTGAGCAACAGTCACGGCATTCAACGTCACCATTGCTCCATGGGAGCCGGGAGAGGCCAGGACGTGCTTTCCATTCCTTCCAGGTGAGGTGCCAGTGCCGGTCACAGGTATCAATGCCATAAACGCTACTGGGAAGTTTACAGCGTTCCAACTGCAAAGTGCTACATCAGCGCCGCACGTCATTGCCCAGAGCTCCCAGAAATGACACCAAAGCCGTCTGAACCCTTCCGAAAAAGACTGGAAAGACTTCAGTTTTGCTGCTTTCACACAGACACATCTCGAGGGATGCGGGGCCAAGGGCCACCCCCGCCCCCGGCCCTGCGGAGGGACTGACCTTCCTCAATGACACACATTCACAGGGTTTATACCTCAGCAAAAGCAGCCACTCCGTGTATTTCACCGGCATTTAACAGCCACAACATTACACTTCCTAACCCCTCCTTTCCTGCCTGACAGCAGGCCCAGACGCAGCGGTGAGGGGCGGGTTTCGCGCAGGCCGCCGCAGGCCGGGAATCCCTGACCCAGCCTGGCAGCGCCGGGCCCGGCGGCACGTCCGGCACGTCCCCCCCGCCGGGCCGCGGGAGCGGGGCCGGGCCGGG
>VWPU01004603.1:0-31476 GCA_013398955.1 Callaeas wilsoni
TCCCAGCTCACCAATTCCTATGCAACGAGGAAGGATCCCAGCTCAGCAGCCACAAGCACCCGAAGCAGCCCGAACAAGAAAATCCCTTTTCCTAAGGATAAACTGCCCCCAGAGGCTCTGCTCCAGCTGTTGGACACAGTCCTAGGCTCTCAAATGGCCACACAGAAAACCAGCAGAGCCCAGCCTTTCTTTGCTCCTTTTCCAAAGACCAAAAGGACGTGAAAGGATTCCCCCTCACTGCTGTCCCCAGCCTTTGTAAGGAATTCACCAGGCAGCCGCAGTTTGGGATCCTGCGCTGTGCTGGAGGAGGGGACAGCGTCCCCCTGCCCCGAGCCCACGGGGACAACCAGGGACAGCTTCAGCCTTGTGCCCCCACAGACATCAGCCTCCAGAGCAACAGCAATAAACAATTCTTATCCTCTTCTGCTCCCGGCCTCCAAGAGCCCTGCCGTATGTTAGACCAAAAAACTTGGGATCTGCCCTTGTTTTGGGAAGGAGGAAGCGTGGTGCACTGTGTGCACACAGAATTAACAAAGCTACGTTCATCTGCTAATTAAATGAGAAACTCCCACAGAGTTAATTTCTTTCTTGCAAGGGGCAAATTTCATCACAGGTGAAAAGTGACGGTTTGTATTTGCTCAGAAATCTTTCCCCAGCTTCATTATAACCAATGGACATCACAGATAAAATCTAGTAAGACAACTCCTTTTTTTTCGTCAAATTAATTTTTGGTACTTTTCTGCATCCATGACAAAGAAAATCACATGTGTTTAGGGTTTTCTTCTTACTACACAAGTAAAAACCTCTACTCCCGCTTACCTACATCCCCAGTGAGTTTCAAAAGGGTAACTCTACTTATAATTCAGACATTTCCAGGTAAAATGAGCAGCAAATCAGTTCTTCCTACAATGCATGTTGAATTGTGCTATTATCCTTCACGCAGCAGGTGCCAATTTTTACAAAATCATGAAGTGCCACAATTATAAGCAGAATTACTTGTTAAAATTTAAGAAGCAGATAAACAGCAAACAGGAGCATTGATTACCCAACAAACGCTGAGAGAAGGAAAAATGTCTGTGTCTGATGAGACCAGTACAATAGTTTTTGTTCTATGGGCAAGATGCATCTGTTCAAAATGTAATGTGGTTTAGAACAGTTTTGAAGACTATTATTTTAAGTGTTTCTTAAGTTACCAACGTAAGTATTTTTCCTGTGAAACACTTACAGATACTATAATTAACCAGTGTGGCACTGAAAAACAGAGATGCTGCATCCATTTACACTTCTTGGTAGCTGTGTTTAGAGGAACCTGAAGGGGAAGGGAGGAGGCAGTGTCTGAACAGCGACTCTGCCCTGTTTCTCTGCCTGGCTGGCCATGGTTCTGCCCTGCCAGCCACAAGGACCTTCCACATGGAAACTGCTTGGTGCAGAACTGACAGAGCCTCTGGAAAACACTGGGAACAAGGCAGGTGTGACTGAGCTAAGAGCCTTGCTCCTGCTTCTTGTCTGCTGTAATCACTGTCCAGCTCGTGAAACTACAAACTGCATCCCGAGAGCCAGGGGAACGAATGGGAACGCAGTCAGAATGGGAAGCTTTTTCCTGTCCTTCTCAGCAACATTAGCAAATCACGCCTCCAGTATTGTTACCCATCATCACCTGCTAGAAATTAGTGAACACAGGCTGATGTCATATCAGTGCAATCATCCCACTCTGTAGCTGCCCTACGGCAGTGGCCATAAACCTCATCCTCTCCCCTGCCTCTTCCCCTTGCAGAGCTCCCACTTCATCCTCCAGACTGAAAGGGAGGCCCCAGCCTGGCAATAAAATCTCAGTCCCTGTGCAAACACAGCTGAATCTCCTGAAGTCTCCTCTATCCCTCTCAGGCACAAGATTAAATGCAGGCATATTAATATTGCCCCTGAAGCCTCCAGCAGTGCTGTAATGCCCAAGTTATTACTGCACCTTGCTCCCCAACCTCGCTGCCTTTGCCAGCAGTCCCCTCCTTATAACCAGGTCCAGCCTCTTGTTTTCCTGGCCCCACTCCTCCTCCTAGAAAGACAACATTGCTTCTCCATAGATTTCCAGTCTCAGCTCGCTTCTGTCCAGAACAGACAGCAGTGATAGAGTCAGGACCCTCCCCTTCCATTATTTTAATTTTATGAGATCCTGGTTTCTACCTGAAATTTTTTTTAGCCTCAAATTCCACTGCATTTTGTAACACTAAACTTTATTCTCTTTGTATTGTTTGCAGGTGGTGTCCATGCAGCCCACATCCCTGTTTCCAAAAGAGTGCATTTCCCTCGTGTTAACTATAACATCAGGAGCTAGCAAACACAGCTGCAAAAAACTCTGCTGAATTTGACAACTTGTACTCACCCACTGCTCTGCTTTATGAGGCCACTGTACATGCCAGAAACTGTTACTGTAACACTTGGACAATTACCAGAGCTAAGTGAGGGAGAGGTAATTTTGGCACAATTTATCTCCATCAGTTTAATGCAGGAGGTGGCACAGTGTCACACACCCAAGTCCCACCTGTGAAATGACACATGACTCAATGACATTTTTTCTCCAACAGAGGAAACATATAAATATCTGTATAAGGGCCCCAGATGGTGAAATGGGCAAAAGGAGGAAAAGAGTACAAATCCTCAATGGAATGTTAAGCATCCTCCCTGAAAGAAAATGTGATATTTACTGGAATAGATTTGAAGATAGATTGGAGCCAAATACAAGATTTACAGACACAGAAAACAAAATGTGTAGGGGAGCAGATTGGCAGTTCCCTCCCCTGCCTTTGCCACTGGCTGTTGGTGCTTTCAGGGAACTCTGCAAGAACTTTCTTTGGGATACACACCCCCTACATGCTTCTTTACAGACTGAAGAAGTCTCCCCAAGATCTGCAAGGAAACTGTTTTAATTCTCTAGCACACTGTAAGAGAACTCTAAAGGACAAACACCTCCTGAGCTTGGACAGCTCAGCTTAAAACAGTTTTTCAAACACTGGTTTGGTTCATTTTTGTGCAGTCAAGTTTGAATAAGTCTTCATGAATCAAGAAGAATAGGAGGAACTATGTAAATATAATAATCATATCAACAATTTAAATGGCTGACCACACCTTTAGCACACTCAGAAGGTGTAAAGCTGCGCTCTCCTGCACAGGTGCATGGCAGCCAGCTCCCTTCTGGCCCGGGAGATGGATCCCCAGTGTTGATAAGGAGCGCACATCCCAAAAGCGCCCTGCTCAGCTGTCTGTGAATGGGTGCCCCGGAGCTGCAGCTGCCCTCGGGAAGGGCAGGGTGAGCAGGGCAGGGTCCCTCGAGTGCTCCCACACTGTCACCCTGAGCCCCCTCCCGTTTAACACTGAGCTCAAGGGTTGGGCTGGGCTGGCCAAGCACCCACCCAGCTCTTGGTCAGTGCTCTGCCCCCCCATGGGACGGGGGAGGAGTGGGAAAAACTGGAGAGAAAAAACGCCCAGGCTGGAGCAGAGACAGAGCAATCACTCACCAGTGACCGTCACAGGCAAAACATATTCACCTGGCAGGATCTGACTTCATTTTTTGCCAATTAACTTTAATTATCTCTACCCCTTCTTATCACCACAGGTTACACTGGGTCCCCAAGTGTATCCTTTCCTCTCTCATGCACACACGCCATTATTACACAGCTTATATTTTTTCCTGAAAAGCAAAGAAAAAGACAGATTTCCACTGTTTCACAGTAATATCAATTTTTCTGTGTAACTGTGGGGGGTTTTTTTGTACAGCTACTTGTAGCCTGACAGGAATAGGAGAAGTATCTTCAAGCAAAGCAGTTTTAAAAATAAAGAGACAGATTACTCATATCTTTATAGACAGCTCATAATGAATACACAAAGGAGGAGAATATGACAGAAATGGTGAACACACTCCTGAAAACTGGAAAGACAGAGGAGAAAGAAAGCTTCTGGTCTACTAGAGCTGATACCTTAATTAGGCAATTACAACTATTAAACATTGCCAAAGCTCCAGGCCTAGTTGAATTACAACTGAGAAATCAGTAGAAAAATGGTAAGGGGAAAAGGGAAGCCCTCGGCAGGATTTGTGATAGCTCACGGAGGAAGGAAGGGAGTATTTGAGAACTAGAGTAGCAGTTAATATAATTCTTTTTACTTTAAAAGGCTCCAAGACCATAGAAAGCCCAAGCTTCTTATCCTGCACTCTGCTATGCAGAAGACAGAAAATTATTAAGCCAGATTTAGAAACGCCTGACTTAGAAGACCATGAGAGAAGGCTGAATACAGAGAAAAAGAAGGTCATGGCAGACAACTTGACTTGAATTCCTTTCATGTGTTACTTACCTGGAGACAATCCCAGTGTAATGGACAATTTATCTGGAACTCAGAAAAGCATTTGGTAGCGCAGTACGGAGCAGATTGATTTGGAAAGGCGGTGAACATGTTTGCAAAGGACTGACAAAACAAATTCCAGTGGATTCAAAGCCAGATAGCAGCAAGGAGCAGGCCAGCTGTGGAGCTCACAGAGCTGGAGCTCCTGGGAGCTTACAAGTTTAAATTGTTTTCTGGAGTCCTGACCTTGGCATGTTATGTTCAAAATTGTGACATTTGCTGATGGCCCACAATTTCTGAGGCAACAGAAACAGGGGAGAAGGAGCAAATAATTCCAGAGTGACCTGGTGTGGCAGGACATCCTCCTCCTCTCACCACAGATGGTTGGTGCAGATATGGAGAAGATAAGCCAGGGGCTGAAAGGCCCAGCAAGGGATCATCTCTGGCACCAAGAAGGCTCAAGCCCCAGCTAAGAATCAACATCTTAGTCTGGAGGGCAGATGTGGAAAGAGATAACAGAGATATTCGTGACTGCGAGACACTGTTTTACAAACTATAAAAGACGCACGAGTTATCCCGGAGGCAGAAGCCTTCTACACACACACCCTGAGAGTGTGGGGGACTTCTCCCCGGAGTTTGGACGCAGATTCCGCGGTTACTTTCCTGGGAACTGAGGGAAAGGATCTTGATGTGTGCCCCACCAACAATTGGATGGGAAGATACATTGGATCCTAAGTTATATTATTTCTTTGCTAGCTGTAAAATTGATGGTACCTTTAACCTCACGCTGTATATACCTACTAGCAGTTTCTTTGTATTCTTATTCCTGTGTAGTATATCGTTTAAGTCTTGTGTCTGTTGGTTTTGTATCTATTGAATAAATAATTCATTCTATAATAGACCGAATCAGCCATTATTAAAGAACTTGCGAGCGAAAGTGGGCCTTGAGGTGCTGGCCACCCCAATAAAGCTCCTGCCTGCTGCCAGAGGCCTGGGCAAAAGGCAGAGACTCAGCTAAACACTCACAGCCATTCGCAACACCTGGGTAATTGAGGTTTCTAGCCCCATCCGTGGCACACAGGCCATGAGCAGACACCTTGAGTAATTCTACAGCGCTAGAAAGTGATGACAAAGAAAACACGTAAGTGGGGAAAACTGGGAAAAACTGGGAAAAACTGGGAAAAACTGGGAAAAACTGGGAAAAACTGGGAAAAACTGGAATGCAGCGTGCTTGACACAAAGGCTCCTCTTCTAACTCATTGCAGAGAAAAATTAAACAAACTGTGAGGTATTTACAGTGAGAAGTATATAGAAGAGGATCTAGAAATGCACGATGGGATGTCTTTTACGAGGGTCATAACCAAGAAAGTTATTGAGAGATTTCACTGCTTCAATATTGGCTGATAAATCTCTAAAAATAAAATGCAACTTAGATTAAGTGCTTGAGAATATTGTATTTTTCAGACATCAAAGATTTGTGAATTCTGTTCAAAAGAGAGACAATCTCTGGATTCAAAATTGTAACCACTTACTAGTTTAACTTTTATACTGTGGACGAATATCAAAACTATTCAATTATATGTTGCTGAATTCTTATTTTCTTGAAAGGTCTCATTTTGGGGTTGATTCTACACTTAGCTATAATTTTAGGAAAAGAATTTTAGTTTTGTCCACATTATCCAGGGACGAGATGAGAAAGAAATGAGAGAAAATAGTAGATTCAAATCGTTGGTACCGTACCTTAGGGGAAATTAAAGAGTTATAGAGTAGGTAATTTCTTAGGATTACTGAAGAGAAAGCAAAAAATTGATGTCAAAAAACCTGTAACTGGAAATAATAGAAGGAAAAAATAGCAGCTTTCCTATTGTAGTATAATACATAGAATACCCATCTTTTAAATAGATCCAGCATGAGAATAAATCAGGAACAGTGAATTAAGATGATGCTGAGTGTGTGGCTGGAGGAGTAAAAAGGTTGGGTTTGGGGATTAAAAAAACTGGAAGTATATAAAGTAATCTGTTGCTCTGGGAGAAAAGGCATGTTTTGATGACTCTGGAGTTTTGTCTTTTCCTATGAAGATATTACTGCATGTTTCTAATTTTTGTGTGGCAAGACAAAAGGATTTCCTGCCCAAGTGCCACAGAAACAGCCAGCGAGCTGACCCGAACAGCCTCAGACAGCCTCTGAGCAGCAACTGAGGAATCCCTTGCTTCTAGGAAAAGGCTCCAGTCAAAAACATTTTAGGGGATGTTTTGAATGTGTATCTCTATGTGATTCTGCTGATTTAACTGGTTTTTATGTCCTTACCTTCACTTGTAAAGCTTAAAGTGATGATTTTGGCAAAGCTGTTGCCTAATGACTTTCAAATATACTTAAAAACATATTTTGATAAAAACTGTGTTGCCAAAGTCAAATATATATCAGCTAAGTGAAATTAACCTTCAAGTGATACTTGAATAACAGTAAACCACAAGGGTATGTAAGAGATTAGATATACTGTAGTTTAATTATGTGACAATAATTCACCTCATTAATCTCTTCGGAAACAATAACCACAACAGTTAAATACTGTAATTAACAAACCCTATTTCAAACCTAATTTTAATTTTATACGACTTTGCAATACAATCTAGTGCAATCATAGAAAAGATAAACAAAAGAAAAAGCAAATATTAAGTTCTCTGGAGAAGACATCCAAAGTGCCCTCACCTCTTCCACCTGTGACAGGAAAGGAACAAGGCCAGCACTACCTGGACCTCTTTTTGTCCCGATAAATGGAGACACAGTGGCTCCAATTCATGTGCAGATAATCTCAGGACATTCCTGGTTCTCTCTGCTATCAACATTCCTAATTCAAACAGCACTCCCTGGAGGGACTGCCACAGATTTGGGTAGCACACTGTAGCTTAACAAAGGTGAGTCAATGTGCATTTAGGGATTTTTGCCCTTTTGTTGGACCACACAACTGTTTCCTACACTGCATGCAGAAATAAATCTGTCTCAGTCACTGCCCTTGCCAGAAACCTGAAGTCCCCCAAGCCTTCTTTAGCCCTTCCCAGTGTCAGGAATGCTGTGGGAGAGGAGCACAGAGATCTTCATGGATCAGGAGATTCCAGTGTGTGCAGAGAACATTCCTCCACGGCTCTGCAATGCCACTGCCTGGGGCAGAGTGGGGGAGCTGAGGAATTGTGTCAGGAGCACTGGGTCCCAGCCAAGCAAAATTCAGGAGGAAATTCTGCAGGAAAAGAACGTATTTACAGCATGAGCACCTGAGGGCTGCTGCCTTCCACAGGGCTTGGTCAGCAGTCACAATATAACAGTGCTGGAGAAGGAAATGGGGACAAACAGAGCCCCTCAAACCTGCCAGGTAAGCCTGGTACCCGTGACCCAGGGGCTGTCACGGTCAGAGAGGAGAGGTCTGCACGAAGGTAAGGGAAAAAAGCTCTCTGCTCCATCAACAAACACTAAACCAGCTGCTTCTTGGGGAGCTCGGATCTGTTTGCAAGATAAGGAGACTTAGTCCTTTTATTTGATGAGCTCACAGTGTAAGTTCGTATCAACTGCAGGTATCTTCCATGTGGATTAAGCCAGATATCCCTTAGTTTACATCTGAAAATCAAAACCTCACTTATAAATATTTCTTTGTAGATTCTATTCCTCATTTAAATACAAGGCAAATAGGAGGTAAAGTGTTTGTCTTGATTACTTTGATTTTAGCTTTTTAACAGGTGTCACCTTTACTCCACAAAAGTTCTGTAAAACTACACTCTGATGACTTAGCTTCTGCTTGCTGACCTTTTTTTCTTTATAGCTCTCCAAGGAGAAAAGGAAATATGTTTATAAAATCAGTGAGCAATAAACAAGAAGTTCATGTTCTCATAGACCGAAAAAATAACAGCATCAAGAAAGTCATGTTCAGAAATGTAAGTGTCTCAGAGAGACTAAAACTGATTCATTTATAACATTTTTCCATTAAAACAATGTAATAACTACTGAAGTTCAAATGATGTATGAGTATCTCCTTGAAGAAGATATGCTGTACATCTGATACACATAAATACTATAGAATGTACCTCAGGCAGAACAAGCACAGCTTTGTGTGATCCTGGAAAATATACAGCGTGTGTGAGGATGAGTTATGAAGGTGAACAAATTTAATATATCTGCTTGCCTCCTGGACACCCGCAATTTGCAATTTAATCATCCAAAAGTTGTGGTGTGTTCATAATTGTATTAGATTTTGAAAGAAGGCAGTGCTGGTTATGTTAAGCCTAAAAAATAGCCCACCTTTTCAGGTTTATGATAATTTATAAAGGAAATAGTTACAAACAAGGTGAATTAAAGCATTAGAGCTGCACTGAACAAAAGGACAGTATATTGCAGACAGATTCTTGAATCTACATCACATTTTTATCGTCATCTTTTCTATCTCCAGATTTATAGACACAGAAAAGCCCCAGTACTGTCATTCTGTGAGGGTGACAAGACTTTAAATATTTTTCTGCAAGCTAATTTTAAGAATATCAAGACTTTCAGAGTGGAAAAAAAACATTAATCAATCTTGAGCCCCTATTTAAAAAGTAGAGGCACAGGCTTTATGCCTACAGACTCAGATCCTGGCAAAATTGGATAATACCAGAACCAGTATTTTATATAAAATAGTTTAAAAATCACTGAACTAGATCTAGATAGAGAGAGCTAACTTTGTGTTTTAGTGACTTAGAAACTTACCTGAAATAAAGCACAGTGATCTGCTAGCTTATTTTTCAGTAAACAATTTCATTGTTCAGACGAAAAATGGAGCATTTACTTCTAGAAAGATGGCGAGAGGTTATACTATAATAATGCAGCCAGGTGCACAAGTTTAGAAATATAAGACCTTGGTTCAAATCTGTACTTTGAATTAAGCGGAGATTTAAACATGATCCTCCTATTTCATATAAAATAAAAGGAACAGCAGCACCGGCCACTTTCAGGACCTGGACCTTCACTGTCTTTGCTTTCACCACAGGTGCATTTGCCCTCTTCAGGGGAGGGAAAAGAGTGCCACAAAACAGAATTCTTCGTTCAGATCAAAATGTCATCTTTCACACGTTCTGGGTTGAAGAATGAAGAGAACATTATTTCTGGCAGATTGGAAGCAATCCTCTCTCCATGAGGGGTGACCTCCTCGCAGTGCTCAGGACTTGCAGGTGGCTCCAGAGGGGATGGAGGCTCTGCCTTCACCACGAGCCACAGGCACAGGTTGCACCAGGAGAGGTTTCACCTTTATATATGAATTTTTTTCACAGTGAACACAAAGAAGCTCTGAGACAACCTCCCCATGGATGTGGCAGAATCCCCATTGCTGGAGGCTTTTCAAAACATGGCTAGACAGGGTGCTAAAAGGCTCCTTTTCCCACAAAAGGTTGGACCAGGTGATCTTTCAAGGTCCCTTCTAACCTGGCTTCTTCTATGATTTTTCCCTCAGAAGTTGGGCATTAATAGTAAAGACAACATTCTTTCAGATGCAGCGATAAAAATAAGAATAAAAAAAGGGTAACTCTGAAGTCTTCCTGCTCTATCACCAGTGAAAGCTTTAAAAAAACAACCACTCACCACTATAACATAAAACCTTCTAATTCCTCCCCAAAAGACAATCATATAACAAGATCTCTAATAAAAAAGGAAAAGATTAATTGGAGAGCTGCCTTGAGAGACCAAATGTTCCAGACCTGACAGTTTTATAATGTAAGTAATTAGGGCAACATTATGAGTTATGTTATCAGAGCCAGCAGCATGATCAGCAATTGTTTGTATTTCAGGGCCTATTCAGGAGCAGAGCACACAGAAAGGAGAGCACCAAAAGCAGATGAAACAGATGTTGATGGAGCAGAGCTGACTCCTCAGCTGAATGCTGTTCTCAGCCTGTCAGTGCCTTCCATGCACTTATCTTCATTAAAAGAAATCTGATCTTCAGTGAAATCAAAACGAGTAACTCCGAAGTTAACCCAGAACAGGCTCCTGCAGATGCCAGCTCCTTGTGCAAAGTGAAAATTAAAGATGAGGGGCTGGGGAATGAACTCAAACTCAGAGCTCTCATTTCCACAACTGAACCTGAGGCACCTTTCTGCTGCTCTCCTTGAGTCATCCAGATTCCAGTGGAGGAATGAGTGTGGGTCTCTCTCTTGGCTCGTGGCTGCACAACAGCTGAAGAGAAACCAAACCTAAACCCCCAAACCTTGATAATGCTAAAGCCAAAGGCCGTTTGCTGGATTAAACAGTGATAAAGGGAAAAAACAAAGTCAGCTTGAAAAGAAATACCCAAGAAACAGGAAAACTTGTACCAAAGGGGAGAGAGAGGAGCGTGACAGACGATGTGTGGGATACTTGACCTGGCATCTGCCAGAAGTGACCCCAACAGCCAGAAAACCCCACCTAAGCAAGGGGAATCATAAAGTGGGGTGCTGTGTTGGACCCCACAATACGGACAGGGAGAGGGTGAGTGCAAAACAGGGCAAGCGTGTAGGGGAAAACAGAAACTTTCAGGGATTAGTTATAAAAGGGTTTAGAAATTTATAGTTCCATATTAATATTTCACAAATGTCAGCTATTGTGGCTTATCTACAGAATGGCTGAATCTTTCTGAATGCCTAATTCCCTGATTGCCAGTTAATTACATGCCATTAAATAAATCAGTAACCTGCTTTGATTGTGATTTGATTTAAGGAATACAATTCGAAGCTCTCCTCTATTACAGGTGTTTATTCTTCAAATCATCTACTTGTTTAACTTTTTTTCTTCTTATTTCTGTACCTGCTTGAGACTATAACTGGCACCATATGTTCAAAGAAATTAACTTCAACTGAAAAGAGGTTTTTTTAATCAATTGTATTTTTGGCTTTGTCAAATGAAAACTTGGCAAACGTCATGGAAAGGATCACAGATATAGTAAAACGTGGGATGCTTATCAAAACCAAAATTATAAATATTAAACATCTTCCATCACATAAAATAAATATCATATATCTGATCACTTATGGCAACTCTTGAGAAGTTTTTGCACTCTGATCTAGAGTGATGTAGAGGTTGATCTCTGACTTCTACTAAAACCACAGAAGACAACATCCAAGTGAACTTTTTTATACCAGATACACAATTTTTTCTAATCAAAATATTGTAAAGCGAAAATATTGTAAAGTGACTTTTGTTTTCAGAGAATCAGGTCCTTAACAGCTGCTCCAATCCTTGCCTTACAGATGGAAAAAGTACCGAGGTAATACACATCACAGCAAAAATAAAGCCTTGTTTTACAGTTGAACTAAAGGCTCAAAATAATTGAAACAAAGTAAATAATGTAGCAAAGATTCATCTCAAAGGAGTGCTACTGTAACCACTGAATAATTACAAGCAGCAATGTTTATTAGCGTGCAAAGAAGCCAGATCTGTTTTGCTTCCAGAGCAGCACAAAGGATAAAAAGTCAAGGAAGCAGTGCACATTATAATATATCACACAGAAAAATTCTCTGTTTGTTTCAGAGAACATCTTTACTCTGGAGGCACAGAATGCAGAGCTCCTTGCCGAGAATAAAAAAAAGGTTTTAATTTCTGTTTCCAGTGATGCATTGTGCCTTCAGAGCTCGTTCAATTGAAAAAGTACAAAGGTTTCAGTTTACAGAACTTTTGTCAAAATGATTACAGAAGTTGTCATGGAACAATTTCCAAAACAAACTGTGTTATTTTGCTTTCATGGCCGCCTTGACATTTTTAGCTCTTTAAAGGTGGTGTAAGTGGTATAAGTTTCTATTTTCACAAGAATGGCAGTGTTTTCTCTGATAAATAGGATAAGTTAAAAGAAGTCACAGGCAACTGCGAGTGTATTGAAAAGACAACATTTTAAAGTACTTTGTATGTGTAAATGAATATGTGTACAGAAGGAAGAACTGAAGCAACTGAGTGAAGGAAAGATTCTTCAGGTGTTTTCAAGATACTGCTCCTCACGTAAGGAATTACTGACAAATTCATCTTTTCCTCTGTGTTTGGATCTTCACAGACACATATGAGCAAATGACAGAATAAAAACTATAGAGGGGTGCTGTCAGGAGCCACGCAAAAGAAAAGGTGAACTGTTAAACAAAACCTTCAGAAACCTAAAGACTGATTCTAGCAGGACGTGAAGAAACATGGTACATCTGAACAATCACAGCTCTACTTCAAGAATATACAATTAGCAGTTTAAAGAGTAAGATGAACTATTTGCCATTGGGTTATCTTTTAAAAACAGCATTTAATCAAGACATTACAGATGGAGAGGGAGCTAAGAATTGGCTGTAAATAAGGTGTTCTCTCCATAACAATCGTGGAAAAAAGGCATGTTTAATAAAATGTCGTTGTAGTTGTCTCAGAGAAACTTTGTGAATAGCTGAGCAGATCCCCTCAGCTGCTCCAGGTGGAGTTACACATTAATAGTCAGCGCATCTATCAAAACTACTACCTGCACTACAAATGTGTAACCTGTCAGACAAGGGAATCTCAGGGGATGCACATCCTGCTGGGCTGCTGAGATGAGTTATTCACTGTCTCTGTAAGCTGAAAGAAGCAGAAAAAAAGAGAACTTGGAAATTTCATCTTACTGAGAGTGTCAGCACCAGACTTGAGAGATGTGGTTCTCAAATGAGCCTCTTAAAACAGAAACTGAGGAGATTTAATTTCCCTGGACAGGTCACCCACACTATTTTCCCAGTCTGCCTCATTCATCTTCCAGCTTCAGAAAGATAAGTCGACTGAAATAGTTTTCCGTTTCCACACAATTGTACTTTCTTTCATATTTAGACTTGCTTTCACTTGCAATTCAGAGAATCACAGGATGATGTCACTTGGATGGGACCTCTGGCAGTCACCCAGTCCAGCCTGCTTTGTGCTCCTCCGGTCAGAGCAGGCTGCCCAGGAATAGTCTGGTCCACTTTTGAGTATTTGAGTACCTCCAACAACTGACATTCCTTCTCTCCACCCACACACATACAATCTGTTCCAGTTTCAGGATAAAAGCGTTATGCACACACAGATATGAATACACACACACACATATATTGATATATATATATACACACACATGGAATTTCACACGTTCTGCCTTCTGTCCTTGGACTACCAATGTGCCTGGCACCAAAATCACAGCAGCACTGGCAAGCTCCCCCAGTAAAAATGCAGGATTTCCACGAGTTTGTACCATTCCCCACGGAACCACAGGTTGCCACACCTTTAAATAATCATTGGTGCTCCTCCGGATGCAAAGGCACAAGGAGCAGGTCTTGTTCAAATCAGTCTCCAGGTGGAGATGTGAGGATCTGTTGTGGTGACTGAACCAACCACAGGAACACTCAGGGGATCACATAGCCCAGATAAAGAGGTTTGGTGGGCTGGCTCCAAAGGTTAAATGCCCTACTGTGAGGATGGTTCCTCCCATTGAATTCCTGTGACCTGATGTGGGTTCAGTCTGTCTGACTGACAGTGGACAGACACCCCTTGTATCTCCTAAGGAAAGGTAACCAGACCTGTCCTGCCCTTCCCTTCTTCCTATAGGTCATTGCTGTGTCATCCTCGCCTCTTTTTCTGTACTCCTTTTAAGCCCACTGGGGCTGGAATTTCGCTGTCTTTGCTTCCAATCCCCTTCGAGGGAGTTTCTACAATAAACCCTTGGAACACCGACTGGAGGGCCACCTCGGTCATTAATTTCTGGCGATGCTTGGGCTATCGATCAGCCCCAGGCACGCTGGGCTCCGTGCCCTCCACCGCAGGGCTGGGAGGCTGGCTGGCGAGGCACCAAGGTGCCACAGGGTGTTGTCCCTTTGTGTTGGGCACTCCTGGACAAGCTGCAGCTCTCCTGGCCCGGCCAGGCTGCTGATATAAGGATCTATCTGTGAGCAGGCTGTGGCAGCTGAACCTCCATTCCAGCCATTCGGCGCTGCTGAAATGCCAGCCGCAGGCCTGGCTCGTGCTGCTGCCGTGTTCCCGAGCAGCCTCACTGTCTGCTCGGGCTCTGTGGAAAGAGCTGAGAGACCCCTTCCCCTTCCCCTTCCCCAGCACCTCACCCCACACAGCCCAGCCAGGGCACCTCAGTGGCTGCACCAGGTCTGAAAGATGAAAATGCAACGGAACCAAAGAGCTCAAGAGAGAGGAACACAGGAGGGGCAGGGCTGAATCCTGTTACCTGCACCAAAGACAGAACGATGAACCAAAAGAGAAGCTGATACCCAGGAAACACCACTAGTTTTTTACAGCATGACTCTGGGAGTTTTAGCACCTGCAAATATAAATTGCTTGTGTATACACGTATCAATAACTACAACAAAATAAAAGCCAAACCAAACCTGTGAGAAAATGAACTGAGCAGTCAAATTCTTCTCCTTGTGTGCAGATTTTTACTGATTCTGTGGGGATTCTGTCATACTTCAGAGCACTCAACAGAGACTGTAATTAGCCAGAAGTTTTGCAGGAGACCAGATGATCCAATACAAGTATTTGGCAAAGGATGTGCATATGAAGGGAAGGTCTATGTGTGGGCACTCAAGGTTTTAAAAATAAAAGGAAGAGAAGCATCAGTAACTTAATGACAAGACAAAGTACTGATAATTAAATGATTTTAATTGTATGTCAAGATGAGGAATAACAGTCTTGGGAAATGAGACCAGTAAATTATTATCCCTCAGGTTTCTTCCACACTTAGTTGTTTTAGTGTGAAAAAGACAATATGCAAACTCCTTAGCCATATATTTAGCTTTAACACAGTATTAGTGCCAACAACTTCAGAGCTACCATCTTCAGGAAAATCTTGCCGTGCTCACCCTTCTGGATTGAGTAGATGCTGAGAAAGTTTTAGAAAAAAAGCGTTCCAAACTAGATGTGTATGTGGATTTTTTTGAGACCCTTAAATAGGGAAGCAGGATGAGAAGTTTACATCTCTACAGAAATACCCTAAATTTACATTTATCTTAGGCAAACAAACTCTTTGGATTAAAGCTTCGTTATCGTGTCCTACACTACACTATAGTATAAAACAAACTGGTGGCCAGTTCCAGTAGCCACCAACCTGATTGTTAACACACTGCATATTTCTTATGGTAGAGTTATAAAACATTTTCCTCACAAAATGTTAAAAAACCCCAACCCTGCAAACAGTGATCCGAGTCTAACAAATACACAGTTCTGGTAGCTGTGTTTATGAAAGCAAGACAGGAACATTCATGTCCTTGTAGACCATGTTTCTGTAGCTAGGGGATTACAGAAAATCAAATATTTGCAAGTTCAGGAGATATGGCAAAGGAACAAAAGCCAGAATTAACAGTGGAAGTGACACTATGGAAAACCAAAAGGATCAGGCCCTCTTTTCATGTAAAAAATTTCTATTGTCTTCAGCATCTTTACAAAAATAGACGAGTTCTTTGGTTTCATTTTCTTTTCTAAAAAAATATATTTTAGCAAGTATTAACTGCATATCCTTACCATCAAGGAGTTCAACTGTTCCAATTTAAAGCACTGTTTAAACAAACGATAATAATTTGTGGGTGTTGTCACTGTTCCAGGAGTATTTTTACAATATTCTCCAAATTCGCACACTTTATCATTAAGTCTAAAACGGTTTTATAGTGGGGAGGCAATAGAAAGATTTCTATCCATGTCCTGTCCTTTTTGAGGTCTGTCTTGTAATACTGTGAGAATACTTGGGACAGAGCACATCAGCGTTGGTAATTCCCCAATCCCAGTCCAGGCAGAGCGAATGGCCACATCTGTAATGCATTTTCTGTGTTATCCTGGACACCGCCTTTCAATAGCATTAAAAAAAAATAATTTCCACAGTTTCTGAAATCCAACAGAAAATATTTGGAACTCCCTAGGTTCCTAAAATTTTGGCAATATCCTTCGAAACATATAGGTTATTTTCTCTATGGGTTTTTTTGGATTTCTGTGCCAATACAGATATTATAGAAGAGGGTTTGTCTCTGTTATGCAGGCAGATGTGGATGTGGATATTCATATCCCTGCACATCCACGCAGACAGTACAGCTACTAAAGGCTCTGCTTCAAAATGGGACACTCTGCATTAGACAATTAACATCACCTTCTTCAACCCTAAAATCTAGAAGTAGCTGCCACTTATATCTCTTCCTTAGAGATATCCAAGCCAAATTCCAGCTCCTTCAGGAGCTCAGACATCGCCACATGATTTACTGAGTTTTTCCAATTAAATTGACTGCAGTATAGGTGTCTGACAGGAAATCTACTTTAAATATAAATGTACATGACTGAGCTCGAATACAGAAATCACTCACACAAATATATTACAAAGCTAGAAATATAACAATTAATTTTCTGTGTACAGTAATTGGATTCTCTTTGCACAGATTATTTATTGCACATATGACAACAGAACGTGCACATTATTACTTTGCATATTTCCACTGGTGCTTCCTACTCTCACAAGAGCTATTTTGCCATTCTTCACTTCCATGGAGATTCTTTACCCTTTTCTTTAATTGTCAAAACTCTCAGTAAGTGCAGTGAATTCCTCGCCATTATTTTTAACAAGTTTTTCGTGTCCCATTGAACCAAACAGCTTAAAAGCTTTGGCTTCAACTGCACTTTTTGAACCTCCTGTCCTTATATAGACACTTTTTCTTAATAGGATTTCCAATTTGATGTGCCCTGAGCTGCAATGCCAGAAGGATTACTTAAATTATTGAAATTTAATTCCAAATCGTTGTGGGTTTGATCACACAGCTGAGGAGGCTTTACTGTGTATTGTGCAGGAACGAGCCACACGAGCCTTCTTCACATTAGAAACTTTGGAAAAACAGACTTTGTAGGACAAGCCAATTATACTTTAGTTTTTTGGGCCCTGAGTCTTAATACCATGATTTCTAATACCACAGTTTCACATATTTCTACTCCAGTAGATATTCTGTGGGTCAAGATCAAGCCATTCCTGGGCCTTAAATGAATGACAAAATAGTCTATCAAATTTATCACATTGCTGGCATCTATTCCACCAGGGAATCAGATCCTCTGGCAAGAATCCTTATGGTTTTGGGCAAGGATTTTGCTCCTTTTGCAGTAGGCACAAGACAAAAAAGAAAAAGAAAAAATGCTCAGAGCAAGAGGAGCCACAATCCTTGAAGTCTAAGATGGAAAACCACATGGAGGATGTGGGTGCATGAAGAATATATGGCAAAGAATCCAGGAGATGACAGGAAAGATGTTCAGATGAGTAAAGAGCCAACAGCAACAGAAAGTCCAAGGCAACTGAGTCTTTTAGAGAGGTAAGATGTTCGTCTTGCATATTAAAAGTCATTAAAAAATATTGCCCTACAGTCAGAGAATAATAAAACTGGAACTCTGCTCCTCTGCACCCCCAAAGAGTTTCACTGAACACTACCTGCATCAAACCTGCAACGTCTGTTAGAGCTGAAAGCTGTTCTTCAAAAACAATTCAAAATTCCTACCTCAAATGTGAATTTTAATATCTCAATGGACATGAATTTATTTCTTGATAAAAAATTTTCACATTTCCTTTTTTCAAACATCTCTAGCATTATCCTATAGAAATTCTGAGCTTTCTTTCTGAAATGAAGTTCAGCCCTCTACACAGATAATATTTATCTTACGGCCCAGTTAAAACTGAAAGAGTTTTTGGGATCCCTGAATTCCTACAGGAAAACTCCACAGAGCACCTACATGAAAATAAGGGGTCTGTGGAAACACCGAAGAGCTAAAAATTACTCTTGTTCCGCACGTTGTCAGAATTCACATTTGACATTTCAACAAGTTGAGATTTATTTGCCTTCACTGCCTTCAAGAGCCTTTCTCTCTTCTTGTCACCTTTGGCACTGCACTGAGCACCGTGCCCAGTTTCCCATACTGAGTACATACAAAACTGGAGTGAGTCCAGAGAAGAGCCACCAAGATGTTTACAGGGCTACCAGGCAGGAAAGACCAAGAATTGGGTTTAGTCAGCCTGAAGTTACAAAATTAAAGGCATTGGCCTTGCTTTAGCTGTGGTTGCATAGAAAGAGGAACCAGATTCTCCTCAAACATGCGCAGCAAAAGGCCAAAAAGCAACGGATAACAAGTTCTGATCAATTATCAGGAATAATTCTCTATATAATTAGGAATAAGTTGCCCAGGAAGTCTGTGGAATGTCTGCTCACCAGAGATAATACAAACTCAACAGGGCACAGTCCTGATCTAACTCTGGAGCTTGAGTAGAATGCTGAACTAGAAGATCTCCCAAGGTCTCTTCCAAGAGAAAAAAGTCTACAAAATATCCAAGTAAAACTTATTATTCGTTGGTTAAAAAAGATTCCGTGGGTTAGTCCCACCTATTTTTAAACGTACTGATCCACATTTTCAGTTTATTCTTTACGCCTCCCCAGCTCAAGTTCCCCCACTTTTCCCCTTTAGTGGCTGCTCTGTGTCTCGCAGGCTCTCCCCTTTAATCTGCATTTGTTGCCGATTTTTCTGGGCTCAGAGCAGTGCTGGTTTTCTCAGGAATCACCAGCTGTGAGCACACCCAGGGTTTCCAGGGGGCTCCCAGATCTGTACAAGCTCTGGCAGTTCATGATTTCTGCTTAATGCATCCAGTCTTACTTTTAACACTCCGGGCAGTTCTGGAAGTCACACGCTGGGTTTCTCCCTGACCTCTCCAGAACATCCCCCATCTTCAGCCCTGTTCACCACTCTGCTGGCTCTTCTGACTGCAGCATGCTTGGCTTTCCAAGTGGGGCTCCCCAGAAGGGTTTTGCCACCGTGCTGGAAAGCTCCCAGAGAACAGGGAAATACATCACTTAAGGCAGGGCAAAAACTCGGCATCAAAACTATTTTCAACTAACAAGGAAAATAAGTTTTGAAATATAGACATTTCCCATGCAATAGCAATTATGGGCTTTGACCAGCCCTAAAAGCAGTTTTTTCCTCTGAAAGAAACACGAGGAACAAAGCAAAAGAAGTCAAAACCTTCAGGAACTATCACTGACAGTATCCCTCAAAAGTAGTTTGTCTTATGCTTTCCCTAAAATCACAGCAGTTAGAAAACCAGATATGTAAGATTTGAGCCTTTTATAAACTTATCTTACACTCTTTGGCAGGTAATTTCCGAATTTCTACTTTCAACATACTTTCTCTGTACAATATTCCCTATTGCACTCTGCATGGGTTCATTGTGGACTACATCTATCCAAAATGTCTTTCTTTGTGCCTTGAAGTTTTCTTTGACTCTTGAGTCTCTCTGATCTCTTGTAGTTAAACATGAGGTGAGAACGTGGGAGATTCTTCTGAAAAAAGTGAGAACAACATTTTCCCCTTTAACTACCTGCAATTTGCATGATTTCTGAATTTTATTTCCGAGGTTAAAAGCAAACAAGAAGATTTAAAACAGAACCTTCTAAAACTAAACCTAAAATGTTGGAAAAGAATTTTCTATCAAAAAAAAATGTTTGAAGACTGCAAGTAGATAGGTCAGAAGTGTGAAAAAGCCCTACTCTCCATTTTCATAACACGTTTCTATCCCAGCATATCTTCATCGAAGCAGGCTCTCTCTTGGATCTTTGTGTATCGACAGGGCAGAAGATAGAGGGATTTGATAAATCTCTGGCCAATAATGGGGATAATCACACTTAAAGAGCTGGCCATCTAGCAATCTTATTCCCCAGAGTGAACACTAAAACTCAACAGACTGAAATATTTTTGCAGATAGGCGGAAGGAGGGAACCTCAACCTTCCAGGGGCACTGAATGTGGTCAGGACTATCCAAAGTCCTACGTGGTGATATAAACAAATCCAGGCTATTTGCTTATCCATTAATCCAAGAGCATCTGAGCCCTGGGTGCAGGGGGTGAGAGTTTGGCAGTGGGGGCTGCAGGGGTGGCCTCTGCCACAAGAGGCTCGGGACAGGGACGACTGCCCGTCCTGAGGCTCTGATTCCAGGAAAGCGGCAGGAAATTGGCAGCTGGTGGG
Source organism: Callaeas wilsoni (assembly GCA_013398955.1). Taxonomy (NCBI): domain Eukaryota; kingdom Metazoa; phylum Chordata; class Aves; order Passeriformes; family Callaeidae; genus Callaeas; species Callaeas wilsoni. The sequence continues at coordinate 20,317 of VWPU01004603.1, forward strand.
AAGTTGAGATTAAATTTCCTTTGGTTTTGCTTTGCTTCTGCACATCACCTTTGCTTTTTTCATTAAACTGCCTTTATTCAAGCCAAGAGTTTTTCATCTCATTTTCTGCCCCTGTCCTTCCTGGGACGTGGAGTGAGAGAGCAGCCCCCAGCAGCGAAGCTGAGGTCACCCACCACAAACCCAGGGATTCATGGAAAAGGAGCTATTAATCACTTTTAAAGCTATTAAAGCTCCTGGGCATTTCTTAAAGGATGGCTGACCATACCTGACAGTTCCAGTTTCTCTGAATGTGCCCAGCAATCAAATGGCAAATTGGGAACAGGACAAATCTCACTAAGTGCATCACACTGCGGGAGAAATCTTCCCCGTCCCAACACGAAATCTTTCTGTAATGGTAGCAGTTCTTTCAGACAAAACAAGTTTATGAGCCTCCTTTACAAAACCAGAGTTTAATTTCACTTTTTTTACAGTTGTAATCACCAGTTATGGTATTTCTTCAAACTGATAATGGACTTTCCTTTGTAATAATTCAACATATTAAGCACAAGCCCATCAAGAAATTATCTCAATGAATAATATGTCAAAATAATACAATGTCTCTTCCCTCACATTCTGCTGATGGATTTAAATCCAGTCTTTAGGAAATGGTAATGTTGTTTGGAAGATGAACCTACTTATAAAATACACACTATTGAAAAAATGATTTCTTTTCAGACCAGCAATTTAGAAGGGGCAGGTGGAAGATGATATAAACTTAATGAAAGTTTGAAAACATAGCAGGACTGATGGCAGTGCATCAACTTCTGAATCTCCAATCAAGAAGGTAACATCTTTAATAGCTTTTTAGAGCTCTGCCTCTCAGAGCTATAATCTTAAGTTATCCAACTCATACAGCTCCAATCTTCTCCAGTCTCACTTTTCTCCCCTGTGAGAGATTATGAAATCCATTTATCTTCACCCAGTAGAATACTGTAGCTATAGACACAAAATATGCTGCTATCCGGGAAACAAAATGCAGAGGAAAGTCTTCTGATATATTTATTAACTATTTAGTGTTTCTTTATAAGAGAAATAATATAAACTTGGCTTCTACAATATCCCCAAGGAATCAACATCATTTGATTGAGGTGTGTCATTGCAATGAACACTGTAAAAAGTTTACTTTCAGGGAAAATATGCCCATGTCTCAACGGTTTATGTAACAAAGAGCAATACAAACCAAATCCTGGTTGTCTGATCGCACACCCCATGTCCACCCTACTCAGTTTGCATCCCCAGAAACAACCAGGAGCCATTAATAACCTCGTTAGCTGATCCCAAATTCTTCCAGGGACAAAAAGTTGTACCCATACAGGCTACAGCTCTTACAAAGAATTATTGCTGCTATGGCAATGCCAGCGTCTCCAACCGAGACTGACATTTCCCTCAATATTAACATCTTACTTAAAACTGGGGATTCTGCTTCCTGCTCCTGCTGCTTCCCCCGGTTTCAGAAGAAAAACAAGCTGGCAACAAGGAAGTACAACGAGCAGGGAAGCAGGAACATGCTTAAACACCATATTGTGAAGTACAGGCTCACATTTCCCCGGTGATCCGAGGAACAGAGCATGCAGAGAGGAATAGCTGAACTCAGGGAGCACAGGTGCCTGCGCACAGCTCAGCCGCCCTGCTGGGAATCGCTGCCCTCTTCCACGAGTCAAACCTTCAAAACCCAGAGCACCAGAATTGCTCACACACATGGCTGTCAGTCATGCTGCAGGGAAAATGGAACCTTTCCCAGAATCCAGCATCAGTTTCAATTTTTACTCTCAATTTTTATTTTTACTCAGTCGGTTCAACAATGAACAGAAACAAACTTCCCAAATTTCACATTAGGGTTCAGTTTAATTAACAGTAGACTAAAAATTCCTTAGACTGAAGTCTGAAGTAATCAAGTTACTTTAATTTTGACAACCTTCAAAAATAATCTTATAATTTATTTGCCATTACCATAATATAAAAATCAGAGGAATGAACCAATCTTTACCAACAGTAGCTGCAGTTTCTCCATTTTCAACATTATAACAACCACAGAGAACCTCGTAGTTGGAAAGTACAGCATTAAAAAAAAAAAAAAAAGAAATATAACTTTTTTCAGTGCAAAATTCTTGATACTTGAATTACTTACAACAGAGCCCAGCTTCCCAAAAGAAGCAGTGCTGTTACACGTTCCATTCAGGAACTTCTTTTTAAAATACTGGGTTAACTTGCAGTTTGAATGATGATTTTTATAAAACTGGGGAAAACCACAGTTCACAGAAATCTGCTTATTCACCCCTCTGACCCCCTTTAAGAGCCAAGCAGATGCCTGTTTATTACAGTATTACACAACAGCAAAATGTCCAAATCTTTGCATTTAACATTCTAAAAAAAACCCATGGAAACACAATGGTAAACTCTGAACATTCCTAAAATGCTGAAATGTAAAAACACCTCTATGAAAACGTTTTTCAAAATGCACTAGTAGGAAAGAAATCAGGATGCACAAATTTTTCACCTACAAGAAGGATTTAAGAACCTAGACTAGAAAGCTGTCCATGTGCTTGCTGTAACATTACTAGAAACAGGAAAATATTTAGGTTAAGTAATCTGCAGTAAAGTATGAAATACTGTTCTAACATTGCTATTTTCTCTTTTGAATTCTGTGTGAGAGGAGATCGGTAAGAAATTATTACCAACAATGAGACAATGACAATCCTGGAAGCAATAACCTTTAATAAACATCTTGACACCTACAAGAACCCCTTTTCCATGCACAGAGGACTTGGGTCATAATGACAGATGCTGCAGCCAAGCAGAAATTCAGCATTTGTCTGAAAGCTCCCACGTATAGGACCCTCCTAAACCATCTGTTTTGGTGTGAATTTGTGTGGTCACGTTTGCAGGGAATTGAGGAGGCACAGGGGAGAGAAACATCAGTGGAGGGCAGAAAAGCCACAAAGACAAATCCTTTTCCCTCAGCTGTCACGTGTGGGACTGGAGGGCTTTCTGTGGACACCGCTGTCTGGAAAAGTAAAACCTGCACAGCACCTCTGGGCTCTGGCCAGCTCCACTGTCAGGGCCCTGGCTCTTTTATTGTTTCTCATTTAGCAATTATTTCTGGTATAGGCACCATTTTCCGTGGAACCAAAATGGTTCTACTCTACTCGAAATCTGTTTCACTTTGCTTAGTAGATTGAATAGTTGAGATTTCCCCAAAAGTAACACTGAATAGCTGGCTTATTTTAAAGCACTAGCTAAGCACACATCAGACTTGAAACTTTACTTGCTAAAATTAAAAGCAAACTGTTCCATCTGCATTTTATCATTTTACATCTTTTTTTAAAATTACTTCATTTCAGAGTTCTCTACTTAAAATCACAGTAAAAGCAGAAAGATCATAATTAAGTGATTTACAACTGTGCTAAAACAAAACCTTTTGAAAAGCACGAAAAGTGTTTGGGTTTTTTATAGCTCTCCATTTTCCAGAAAGTTTTATCCTTGTTTAGGATCAAAAAGCCAACAGTAGGATAAATTGGTAAACAAATAAATAAATACCCCTCTACACATTTCTTCAACTCTCCACAGACATAGACCAGCAGATCTACATTCCACGTTTTTCTGGGTTACCATGGTTATCTGCTTCCCTTGTTTGAGTCAGAAATTTAAAAAAAAAACAACAAACAAACCACATTTAATCAGAAAAATCAGAAAATTGTGCTGCATCCTATAACTCCCCTCTCCATGGCAGCTAAAAGTGCCAAGGTCCAAGGGCGGTGGGATTCCCACGCCCCGGCAGGTTTGGGATGTCCCGTTTCCAGGAGGGCCCAGCTCTGCTGTGCTGTGGGGCCAGGTGGACACAGATCAGCATTGCCCAGGGAAAAGGGCTGGGCAAGAACTTCTTCACTCTTGGACCCCCATGGAGGCCAGCGGTGCACAGGCAGTGATAAGGCTTTTAATGCATGCAAATTTGCAAGGCATGATGCATTTAATAATCCCTCATTTGAGTCAGTTGTAAAGAAGCCAGCAGGAGGAATAATTAATTTACGTTAATAGCTCTCAGTGTGGTTTGTGTAGTGCCGGAGTTAAAAAATTAAATAATCTGCAGAGCTACAAGTAAGAGTTCACTCCACTGCTTGCATTCTGACTCTGCAAACCTGTGAGTACCCAATCAGATCCCAAACACCTGGGCCATTTAACAGAGAGCAAGAAGCACCAAGAGCAAACTAAAATCACCCAGCAATCAGCCCAAGGGGGAAATCTGCTTTCCATAGGCACTGAGATCACAAGGAGGGAATAATTCCAGAGTGCTTCCTCATCATCCTGCGTGATGGCCACTGATGGATCCTCCTCATAAAGTCTCCTGAAGTCAAAATACTGGTGGCATAGTTGTTTCACAATGTGACACACCCTGGGTAACTGAATGGAATGATGCAAATTGATGTCATCCTCATGAGCTTCATGCCCTTTTAATACCACCAGAAAACTATAATAAGGACTATTCTTACATGAAAATATGCTCAGCATCTATAACAGCTCTATTAATTCTTGGTTTCAACTGTTCAGTCTCCAAATTTCATTTTAGGTCACCTTTAGCTCCACCTCAACACTTTGGAACCAGGAGAAATGTTTTCTTCCGATAAATGAAAATTATGAGGAAGGAGAATTTATCTACAGATAGAGGGCCCACAGAAATAATCTCAATTTTATACAACCCATGGCCTATTTTTGAGGCAGAATGTTTCTGAACATCATTCTATTAATAGAAAAACACGTGACTCAAGTATGACTCGGTGTGACCATTTATGAGCAAAGTGGTGGATTTAGTTCAGATCACTCAGTTCAAAGCAAGACAAGAACCCAATAGCTTATTTCCATCCTCCATGTGGCAGGCTGTGTTTTGCTTTCCACTATGGATAATTCATATAAGTGTCATTGTAATAGACACTATTTTCAGAACACAAACATCATACTGCTGAATTAAGGAGGCACAGAGACTAATAGACTTTCTCTCATATGGCAACAACCGCAGCAATCAGCAAGTTAAATGGAAACATTCAGTAGCTGCTTCCTAATGAAAACAATATGCTTACAATCTGTTCTACATTAATCACACTTACAGAAAGCTGAATTACAGTTTCCTTCCTATGGCAAATATTGTCTTGATGGGATATAGAGTTAAAGGGGGATCAGTGGGGTGAAAATGAAAGATGTGACAAGATGGGAGCAGGGTTAGGTAGGTTGCTCTCAAGGAAAAATCATTGCAAAGCATCCACACTAGAAGAGAAAGTAATGGTTAGGTAATGTCTCCTGGCTTGTCTTTCATTTCCTTTGTCTTGTGGGCAGGAAAACCAAGTGAGGGAACAGGTGCCAGGAACACTCCCAGCCTCTCCCAGCTGTGAGGGATGCTGAGCACACCTTTCTGGTCCTGGCAGCAATCACCTCAGCAGCTGCATTCAGAGGTACACACCCCCAGGGGAATACACAGACATTTTTTAGCAGAGGGAAGTACTTTACTGTGCTCTCCTTCTTTTACAACCACTGTGCTTTAGTGCTTTGCCTGCTCCTGGAGGTGTGAGCAGCAGGGATGTTCAGGGAGCAATGAACTCAGCTAATTAATGACCTCAGGGGAAGCCAAATAAAATCCTTCTGGGTAGAGAAGCCTCAATTCAATCACATTTTCTACCTTGTTCATAAACAGTGGGATTTTTTTTTCCTACTCCCTCTGCTCTTTCAGGGTTTGATCTAATTCCCAGTCCCCTCTGCATCTCTCTGACACTGCCCACGGCACAGGAGCTGTGCAGGAAGGAGGAATTGCTGGTCACACTTCACCACACCGTGTATCCAGGTGCAGGAGGAGCTCAGGATCTGCTCCCTACCACTTTATAAACCCTGACTGCCAATGCAATGGCATGAGTGGGGCTTTACAAATGTGTGAGATCGTGTCACAGACCTTACATTTGTTACATTTCATTTTAGTGTAGCATTTATTTAATTTGTAACTTTTACTTATGCAAAGTAGTGCTTAAAGTGCCCCATCTCATATATCTGCTGTATGCCTTCAAGAAGAGTATCACAAATTTTCCAAGGTCCAGAATGAAGCAATTATTTCAAAAACATCAGGTCCATAAGAAATACAAGAACAGTACGAGTTCTTGCTGGAATGCTGCTCCGTGTTTACCTGAGTCCCCTCTGAAGTGCCCAGCAGGCTCGGGTGCACACACCCCACAGATCTCCCAGCACACAATTCCTTCTCGTATTTTATTCCTTGGGAAGGTGGTTAAGCCACTGTTCTGTTCCAGTATTTCCAGGAAACCCCTGTGGCAGCTTTGCCGGAGCCATCCCTGTCACGGAGGCGCTACAGAATGCCTGTGACATCACAGGTTCCTCACAGGTCTCACATCCAGAGAAAACCTCTCCTGGCAGAAAACGTGCTCCCAGAGGGGCGACAGCAGGACCTAACATGGACAGGGAGCTGCACTTCAGCAGCAGCCACGGCTGAGGGGCTGCAGGAGAAGGAAGCTTTGGTGGGGATGTCATTAACCTCCATCTGCTCCTTTTTGGGATCCTTTTTGGGTTTCATTAAGGAAAACGCACCAGTCCCAAAACTCCGAAGGCACTCAACCGAATCCTGAGCAGGGGACAAGACAGCCAGAGGATTTGGTCTCTTGGATTTGCTACAAGCACAAATAAAAACTAGCAACAGCTGTGAAGGTTGAGGGCAGCCTTAGCTGAAGTAGTGCTGGGATTACGGAGTTTAACCAGCAGAAAAATAAGGAAGACAGATAAATTTTAGGGATGGGGCAATCTGTGGAGTACCAAATATCACTGCAGTCCTCTGCAGATAGAGAAACTGCAAAACAGAAAGGTGAAGGCACTAAAGGATACGTGAGAGTGGGACCATAATGCAAATATATCCCTATCTGTGAACAAATACATTTATATTGCTGGGAAACAGATTGAATGAAGCAACCTGTGAGCTCGCTAGAACCTCCTCCTTGCAGAGAAGTCTAATTTTATAAAAGCTAACATAAACAGGGATTATTGCATTACATTAATACTAATTTCAACTAGTGCTCCTAAAAGCTTTATGAAATTTTACACCATACTAGAAAGGCTTAATGTAGAAGAAGGTCCTACTGATTCCGTGACATTTACTCCGTGAAAAATCTGGATCAGGAAGGAATACCCCACTAACTGTGGTGAGCAGCAATGTACAGAAAAATCACCAGTCCTGCCCATGAATGCATGAGAGGCAGAGACCAGTGGAACTCAGGTTTACAAAATAAAAATTGCCTAAGTTAATTTTTATTCCCCTGTAATATGGAAAGTCTTTGACATACGGGTCAAGGTTGGATTCATAAAATTTAAGTCAGAGCTGTACACTTTGGAAACCTGCTAACTGAGCCTTATGCATGACAAAGAACTTCAGAGTTCTGGCACATCCCATGCAGACAGCATCTGTATTTAAATGTCAAATAACTGAGAACATCTTGCAGCCATAATGAAGTTGTTCAAAGGCTAAACTATTCTCACTCTTGTAATATCTATCTCTTGTCTGTTGTCTAAGTTTTAATTTTACTGGGGAATCTTCTACCCTCTTTTTCTTCTGGAATAAACACAATCTCCTTACAGTGGTATTAGAAATACAGTAAGAAATCAAAGTAAGATAATTACATTCAAATGCCTTGTACAATAAGAGGAAAAAATCAACATTAAAAAACATCTGCACTATAAACCACTACCAAATGCCAGATCCCACTGGCATTTTCCAGTGCAGTAATGGATTATAATGGGATTCTGTAGAAGACTAAAAAAATTGCAATGCTGTAGTCCATGATGGCCAAGAAAATATAATTACCTTACTTTATGGTGCTCACCTCAACATTAAATACATGCAGAAATGAGGATAATGAACTAAATTTGTAGCAGGACACTAAGCAGAAGAATTGAAATGTGTCCCAGTCCTTAGTGTTTCCTTGATCACACCAACGGCTGAAATAGTAACCAGCTCTGCAAACACAGCACTGCACATCTGCTGAAATGGGCCACGTGGGGATGAAACAGCAGCATCCTTCTACTACTGGCTGCCCTGAAAGGAACTCTGTTTTCAGGCAAGACTAAGAAAGTTGAGCTTGTATAAATAGCACTCGAGCAAAATCCCATCTTTCACTGCAAGAGAGCTGCAGGCACAGCATCCCCCAAGGGAATTGCTGAATTCATTCCCTGCGCTGCTCTGTTACAGCCTGGAATTAGCACCTGAAGGCCTAATCTAAAATTACTGTCAAAGACTAATCCTTAATCCTTCTAGGCTGATTGGGGCCACAGAACACTGTTGTTCTCCAAAGGTTTTGCACCAGGGGACAGCTGCAGAGATGAAGCTGAAGCCTTGCAGAGGGTTTGGAAAAGAATGGATGACACGTTCTTGGTTTCCTGTGATCATCTGGGGAATAAAGAAGCATTTGTAGATGAGGCCAAAGCATGGGACTAAACCATGCAGCAGCATCAAGGGAAATAGATGTCACACCTCTGGGACAGGGCAGCAAGTTGGGAAGCAGCTGACAGAAAAAAACGTTTGGGGTTTTTTTTTGAACATAGGTTAACATGTGGTAACCAAGTACTATGACTTGAAAGGAAAGTTTTTTCAAAGTTGTTCTTAGATAAGCTGCTTAGGTACATTTTTAACATGATGCTTGAAACTGAACTCCAAAACCTGATTTGACTTCCAAAAGAGAAAGTACAACCTAGGTGAAAATGGCAAAATCCAGAATCTTCCCATCCCTTCCACCTCTGCAAACCAACAGCACCTAATGCATATCAGGAACTCAGGAAAACCTGGAAGAAACTGGCCCTGCTCCTTCCAGTGACTCCTACCCATCCAGGGCATGAGCTGACTCCTATTGAAATTTATCTCTCTGTTCAAATGCCATCAAATTTACGGGAACATTCCAGTGCAACTCAGTCATGGAAAAGTCAGGTTGGTCAAACGGTTGCCAGGGTCACATCAGGGTCTGACCCAGAGCTCACTGAAGGCAGTCAGAGATTTCCAAAGGCTCTGAATTTAACACACACACAGAGTTGTTACATCAGGTAATCTTCAGGGAAGGTTAAGGAAAGATCCATTGATCCCTACAGTTAAATAAAATAAACACTGGGAGAAGTAACATCAGCAGACATTTTTTTCTGCCATGACCCAAAGCAAAGTAAATTAAAAAGGCACTTCTTTTCAAACATGTGCTCTTTATCTTGTGATCCTGTTAACAGGAAAAATCTGTTTCTTGGGTTTGTGTATTTCTAACATGAATGTTATACTTTAAGTCTTAAATTTCATTTTGTATTTTTATAATAGTTAAATATATTGCTTATGCCACTTTCCTGTATTTCTTCAAAGTAAGTATTAAACTAATTAATAAGAACCATTATAATGTTTTGCTTCTGGGAAAAATACTCTTTTCCAACACTGAAATATTCAGTCTCTGATTAACAGAAGACTTTCATCATGTTTTTTTAACCAAATTCATTTCCAGTTTATGTGAAGCAAAAAAAACCTGGCTACCTTATTTGATTTTAGTGTATTAGCACACAACTTTGGTTTCACTTGGGAATCCTTGTGAAAAATAATGTGTCACTTTTCAGACAAGCACAATAGAATTCACTAAGATTAAAAACTGAAATAGAAGATATATCCTTCTCTTCCATCTTTTGAAGTGTTCTCAAAACCTTTTCTGTCTTATTGATGATCCACTTAAACTTTTTCATCTCAATCTGATTACTTTGTTCACAGTCTTTCAGAGATTAGCCTGAAAAAAGACATTTTAGCCATCCTGTTCAGCAAATGCCAAGAGCTCATCTTCATAACATCAGTGCTATGTGATTACTTACATCATATTTCCACAAGTAGAGGATTATACAGCTTGCTGTAAAATCCACTTATTTCACAATTAGCAAAGGGAATTTTTTTGGTCGTAGGAACCTACATGCATTTTTATCAGCTGAGTTTACAACAAAAACAGTTGGAGAGAAAAAATGTCCATATTCCTTTCTCCCAGCAGATGTAATTAATCATAAATCTCAGGACAGATGGAACTGTTGTGGAGGCTTGGAAATCTCCACAACACTTCCAAAGCCATTGCATTTGCTGTTTTGTGATACTGCAAAACAAACAAAAATCGCTTGGTATTCAAGTTCAATTTTCATGTTTATGTTTGTCTCTCTATTCTGCCCTCAACATTGTCTGGTTTATTTATTATTTGGCTTAAAGAACAGGCTTGACTGGGATTAGGACAGCTGTGTTTTCAGCACTGCCAGTTGTCTGCAGTTTGAAGTGCTCAGACTCTATCCACTGTTGCATTGCTGGTCCACCATGAATATTAGGAGAGCCAGCTGTCACCACTGCTCGTTATCATTTTTTCTACCCCTATTTCTCTATCTGCCTGCACAGCCCAACACGGGCTCTCCTTCCAGTTTGAATCTGTGATGATCAGGGTTGCTTCTGTTGCAAATTGAGTGGCCAAGGTTAGCTCACGGAGGCTGGGATGAATAATGCCCTGAACAGGCCTGAAGATATTTTGCAATGAGCTTCATCTCTCATCCCCGTGCAGTCAGATGTGCTCCTGTAAACTGGGTGAGCTTCTTCTGGTCTTCACCTCATGTCATCCACCAGTCCCTTTTAGTAACGGGACATCAGGCTCAGATCATGACACTCTTGAAGATACATAAAACTCTCTCACTATTATAAAACTCGAGCTGATCAAAACCAAAACTTTTTTTCACCATTTTCAGGCCTTGCTGAGCAATTTTGATCTTGCAATGTTCTTAAGCAACATAAAGGGACTACAGGGCAGATGGAAGCCTAAGGAGAACCTGAGAGTTTAAAGCTGCTTAACCCAGCCCCTGGCACCTGTCCTGCAGCTCCCTGAAGTGCTGTGTGCTGGTGCTGCCTGGGCAGCACATCAGCAGCTCCTGGATCACACCTGAGCCAGGCAGGCACAATGCTGATTTCCTGCACGTCAGAATGCTGATTTCCTACACGGCACAATGCTGATTTCCTGCACTGCAGAATGCTGATTTCCTGCATGGCACAATGCTGATTTCCTGCACGGCACAATGCTGATATCCTACATGGCACAATGCTGATTTCCT
>VWPU01004603.1:31639-41744 GCA_013398955.1 Callaeas wilsoni
CATGGCACAATGCTGATTTCCTGCACGTCAGAATGCTGATTTCCTACACTGCACAATGCTGATTTCCTGCACTGCACAATGCTGATTTCCTGCACGGCACAATGCTGATTTCCTGCACGGCACAATGCTGATTTCCTGCAGGGCCCCCCTTCCATTGTTCTCTCCATCCTGGCTGAAGCTGTTCCCTATTTCACCAGTCCCCTATTTCAGGGTTTTTTGGGGTCACCACCACAGTGCTCCTGTGCAGGATTTAATCCTCCCTCTCTCTCCAATCGTTTCATTCTGAAGAGCATTCAGGGTATTTCCATTCACATACGAAATCACTTCCCTTGTTTTAAAAATAAAATATTAAAAATAAAGCAGCCAAATTCTAAAACCAACCAGGGCCTGGAAACCCGGCAGTTTCTCTTTAAATATTTCAGTAATGTATTCATTGATTAAAGTATTTCATACCCAATTCTGTGCAATCAGCAGAATTACCATTACTCATCGCATTGCTCACTCTGAATCCCAAAATGCTACAGCTATGAAAAGATTAAATTTGTATTGGCTTTTAAGCATTAATACTAAAATAAACACTTCAGCAATAAACATGTCAGCTAAGTGGCACTGCAGTCCTTTCCATAATCTGAGGGAAAATAAATGCTCACAAGCTGTTTTCCATACATTAGAAGAGTTTAAATTACAGAAATTTCTGTTCATCTGCTTTTACATTAAAATTGACAGTCGTGGGAATTTTTTCCAAAGTTTAAGTCTGTCAACTCCATTTCAGTGATAGATGTCAGCACTTTTAACCTACCCTTAAGTGAGTTTATTAAGCTCTCAAAAAAACCAAAAAACTGGAAGTTCTGAGGACATGCTATCCTTGCTTTTTTGCCTGCCTGTAAAAAAATCCTACCAAGTTACCTGCATGAGGACTTGCAAATTTTATATTAAAACATTTGTTCAATATTTTAAAATCAGAGAATTTTAATAATTTGAAATTTGACAGAGAAATATACACTAAAGGAATTTTAAAATAAAATTCCTCAAGCAATTTAAGTTATTTATGTCTCCCTTGATATTAAAGTACCCAATTATTTCTGAACAACCTGGTACCAGCAAAATATCAGAAACTTAACAGCAGTGATGGAAATACAAATCTCTAACAAATAACTGAGGTTTGAGGAAGTTGTTCCATCAGCAGCATTAAAATTAAATCTTTCACATGAGAAGTTACTTTAGAACGTCAGTCAAATACTAAACAAGGACTGTAGCAAAACTATGTAAGCACAAGAAATTTTATTCTTTCCTTTTCCCTGATGTGGAAAATGAAAACCAAGAATCCTCTCCTATAATAGGATCATTCCCTGGGTTATTTCCTTAAATGTTCCCTGAATTCAATCATTGATTCTAACCTAACCTTATTATTTCGACTCCCAACAATCCTTAACTAAAATGTTTACAAGATGCAGAGCATACATTGTTTCTAATTAATTTACAATTACTTAGTTGGAAGTTAATTACATCCTCAGTCAGGACAACCCAGTTCACTACTACCAATTTACCTCAATTATTCAAATGGATTTAATTGATTTTTAATGCATTACTCAAATGCAAACATAGACTGAGCCTGATGTTTTCCTTTTGCAAGAAACCCTTAGACTCCTTGTGATTTGCATAACTTTGTGAAGACTTTTCTTCATTAGAAACAATGACAATAAATTTTAAATTAACTTGCTGTCCATAAAATGCCCTTTTTTCACATTTCGTGCTCAAAACCCAACCTTGCAAATAGCCAGGTACTTTCAGCAAAGGTTGCAACAGTCTTGGAGCACCAGCTTTTCCTTCCTAGTGCTTCTGAACCTTTTCTGGTTTGGGTTTTTTGGGGGTTTTTTGGTTTTTGGGCTTTTTTGTTGTGAAAGATAATAGATTTGCCATTGGGACAAAAGTCCTTGTCCAGGCAGTACAAGTGTTCTGAGCACAGCCACGGTTTGCAAGGATTTTACTGAAAATTCCTTTCAGCAGCCTGCAGAGCAGACCCAAAAGCAGTCCCCAGAAGCTCAGCAGGGTGCAGCTTTAGGTCGCTAATCCTCGGCAGAAATAAAGAAATACTCAGGTGGAACCCAGTTCCAATGTCCAGCTCTACTGATGACTCAGATAAGCCCCATTAAATTCATCCTATTTTATTATGCCAAAATTCTCATTTGCAAATTGAGGATAATTTATGGAACAGACCGAGATCCTGTGATAAACAGCCCTGAAGAAGAAGCGAGTGCTACTGTTGATGAATTAGCTGTGGCAACACATCCTTTAAAAACAAAAACAAACCAAAAAAAGTCCAACTGACTCTAGAAACAGCACTGCATTCCCCAGGATTTGCATTAGCACTTTGATCCAACAAACTCTGCATTTCTTTAGAGGGAACAGAACAGCTTGTCTCCACACTCCGTTATAATTACCACTAAACTGCACTGGAAACTTGGCAATTTTGAATTTCATAACACCCATGACTGACGTTCCTAATTAATACTATTGTTTTTCTCCTCTGGCTGAGTTTCCTGAATGCCAACCTGCATAGCATAGACTGAAAACAGACATTAAAGAAAATAGCATCAATGTTAATCTCTGGCACAAATACATTAAATGCCTCAGTAACACACACAGGAAAGGACAGCATTCCTATAAATAATGGATCATTGCAGCCTGATAATCTTTATCCTCCTTCACTAATAAGATGATAATCTTTCTCCTCCTGTGTCCTTGCCTTTGAGTTTCAGTGCTGCAGTGGCTGAAGTGCATTACTCCTCGTCATCTGGCTTTGAAATGTGTAAATAAAAGACCCTTCCAAAAGAGGAAAGCAAAAGCAGCCTAATGAAGATACAATGCAGAATGCTCTGCTGCATTAGGCCCTGATTAATTCTTTTTACTGTTTGTCATCTGAGCGTAGATCTGAGGCCAGGAGAACTCATAAAGTTATGTATTTGGTTCATGCTGCTGCACTGGGGAGACAGCTGGAATCTGCAGCAGAGATCTCAGATCTCCAGGGTATCCCAGCCTCCTTCCAGAGGCACAATCAGCATATTCAAAAGCAGCAAACAGCACCGAGCTGACATCTCTCCACACTTCACTCAGGAGCAGAGCTGGGCTTTATTTCTGTGTCGCTCTGTACCGGGGAGGATCTGTAAGAATTGCAACTGTTCCTGATTTCATGGCCAGACGTCGTGTGGCAAGATGAAAATATTTAAGTTGTTAAAAATTACTCTCGTTTGAGGAATTCTAAACTGGCATTTTTACCTTTCATTTGAAATAAGATTTTCGATGCAAGTGGTGGGGAAAAAAATCATAGAAAGGAAGTAAGTAGGATAATGTGGAAAGCAAATTGAGTACTAGAGGTGCTCTGAAAACTATTTTATTTATAAATACTATAGCGATCTGGCCTCTCAAACAGGCCCAAAAACCCATGACATTTAAGTTGAATCTAAAGCATCCTACAAACCCACAGTGTCTCACTTTGGCAGCCCCAAGGTTGAATAAAACAGGATCACTTTGCTGAGAATGGGATGCAGAAAACAATCTGAACTTGGTGTGGCCAAGATCAGGTGGAAATCAGCAAAGCTTTGCTTTAATTTCCCACAGACTTCCAGCAGCCCAGAGACTAATACCTCTAAGCTTTAGGTCCAAAATTTAGAATTGGTTTTGACAGTGTTAAGCTGAATTAAAATGAAAAATATCATAATGGTGACTGTACCTTACGTATTCCACATATTGATCAAAAATATTTGAAATAGAATATTCTGCATACAAAAACACACAGCTGATGTGTTTAACCATGTGCACTTCTTTTCTAAATTGGGCAGTTCACCTCTGTCACCACAGACCTCCCAGGAAAAGAAATTTGATGGAACTTTCATACCTATCTCTTAGAAGTCATGATGTAAAGAGTTAAATAAACTTCTAGCTACAGTGAACTGGCAAGCACCATAAAGCATTTAAATAGAGAGTTAGCGATTCAGTCTAAATGTTGGAACTGTGTGTGGAGAGCTCAGTGTCTCCTGTTCCTAACTCTGCAGATTGCTTTCAAATGTCTCACTTCCACGAGAACCAACAAAGCCCAGAATAGCTCATGGAGGCTCGGAAATGCCGTTCAGCAGTGCTGCGAGGGGCAGCCTGGTGTGCAGCACCCAGAGAGCCCCGTGCACGTGGCAATGACTGCAGAGTCTGTTCTACTGGAGGCTGAGCACGAAACGTGGCGGCTTCTTTTCCTTTTTCCATTTTAGCCCATGAAAATGTTAAAGGTATCAACAGGTGTTCGCCTACCGAGTTTCAGCAAAATGTCAGAAATTTCAATGTGCTGAACTTGTCAGTTCAAGTCAGTCATGCTTTGTTAAATAGTTTTGATATGCTTTTGACTTATATTTCACTTTTACTTTTAAATGTGTACCTAAATTGAACTGAAATTTCAAAATAGAATAATTAAATCAACTTGGGGAAAAAATGTGCCAGTTTGAAAATACACAGACTAAAGTGGGTGCTTTCTCGACTTCTAAACTTTCAAGCATTCTGAGTTGGGAGTGCCACTGTGGCAATGTTGTTCATAGTTTCAAATTCTGCAGACTATTATTTTTTGTTAAAATCACTTTACAAAAATTTCTAAACATGTCTTTTTGCTTCAGTTTCAAACCATATAAGCAGGAAAAGGCCAAATGCACATACAGTCCTAGTAACTGCTTTACCCACAACCTTGCAAATATCAAGCAGAGCATCCACCTACAGATCCTGTTTTGAACACTTTCCTTTTTTCACAAGGTCATTCAGTCAGCACAACACTCAAAGACCAAAAGTCTCTGTGTGTCAGAAGCCTTTTTTTTTTTCTTGTTTGCAATGTCATCTCCATCAAAGTCTCCAAAGAGCTTGGAAGAGGCTCTAGCCCCTTTGCAGCCCGGCATTTTGTGGTGTGCGGTTTGAGAAAACCTTTTATCAGGAAAAGCGTCACAAAAAATTTCTTTCTGAGCCCCATCAAGTTCTGTGCTTGGCTATCGACAGGTTTGTGGAATATTGAATATTTCCCTGGTACAGCTGTGACAGGCTGGAGCACGCGGCAGCTCTTCCCATCGTTGTCTTGCAGCCCTCACCCCATGACAGGTTTCCCCCCAGTCCTCTCCTGACACCCCCACACGCCCAGCCCCGTGCTGAGAGCTCCTCTGCGGAGCCCAGCGCAGGTGCCAGCAGCTCTCTGCCGTTCTGCGGGCGGCGTTTTGGGAGATGCACGGCTCCGTGGCACAGGCGGCCTGGCCCTGTTCCTGCAGACCCCTCTGGAGACTGCATCGCAGCGGCACTGACAGAGCTGGCACCGGGGACAGGCACAGCCCTTCTCACGGGCTCTGCAGAAAACGTTTATCATTCACAAGCAGTCCTTTTTGATTTGGTTCTGAGACAGACACCAGACCCTGTGCCCCAGATTTTATCGGCCGAAAGACTTCGTGACAGTGAAAAGCCAAATTAAAACAAAAGTAATAAAATGTAGAACATAATTAAATGATTCAACAAACCATCAACTATAAAAATACTAAACCACCACTGCTTCAGCATCTGTTCCTTTTGCTCTTTCTGCTTTTCTCTGATCTTCTCCTGGTTTTGTTTTCTCTTTGCATCTAATAGTTCTGACAAGATTCCACTTACTTATTCCAGCAAGATTTTTAGTGTATTTATTCAAAGGTATATGAAGTATAGGCTTTTTTTTTAATTTTTTTTTTTTAAATCGTTTGTCTTGTCTTTAAAAAAGCATTTTGCCTGTATTTATGAAAATGCCTGTAGTTTAATGCAGTGTTTTCAGCCCTGTTTTGGAAAATGTCCTTCCCAACAGAAGATGTAGGATTACAGTGTGTCCTGGATACCTGGGGAAAAGCTGCAAAATTAGGCGAAAGGATATCATGTGGAAGGATGGGAAATTCTAACCCAGACCAGTGTTTTACAAGAGAAAAGAGATTCAGTAAAATAAGGAGCTATTCTGGAAATACAGCAATTCTTCAGGAGAGTTTCACCAATGGATGAAAATTAGGAGGAGTAAGAGAAGGTTTCAATTTTCAGAGAAAGCTATTGTTTCTCAATATTGCAGTGCTGGCTGGAGAGAAAAGAGACCAGGCCCCAGGTAAAGCTGTTCTAACTCCAGCAAGAAGACTTACAGTTACATGGAGATGGCAAGAAGTCTTTCACTTAAATAACATAATAAGCATCTCCAGCTGATAAACTGGTATTGAAGAAGAAACACAGCAGAGAAACAGTAAAAGGAATATTTTTTTTCAAAGATTAATGAGAAGTAAAACAATCAAGGGAAAAGGAATAAATGAACCTGCAGGAGTTGACCAATACACACCTAAATTATAAAAGAGCACTGCCAAGTAACAAAAGGATCCCAGTAAATATCAGCACACATCTGAGCTTATTCTTCTTGCTTCACGGGAATAAAAAAAGAAGGGGGGAATGGTGCAGTATAAAATCCTGCTTATTTCCAATTAGAAATCAAGATTTAGAAGGCCAAATCTTTTTCTCAGCGAATGCATATAAATCTGTGGTTAATCTGCCTGCCAGACAGACATTTTAACAGCACACTTCCCCAAACAGCAATCATGGCACAGTAACTGGCACCTTTTCTCAGAGACACTGCAGATTACCTCAGAAATCACCAGCAGAAAGCAATGAAGCATGAAATATATGACCCTCCAGGTGAACATTGCCCTAACTCAGAGCCTCGTTTGTAAGCTAAAAAAGTACCATATAGGCTTTTTTATGGAGACTAACATTTAAAATGCTAATGCAAATGGCATGCAGGGAAACATGCATTTTGAACACACAAGGGCACCCTCAAAATGCAGGGACATCACTGCCAGTCCTTCTGGGAGGGGTGTGGAGATCCTGACGTATGTGTTAAACCAGGATCTGTTGCACAAAGTCACGTTGAGCTTTGTTCAGCATCAGCCAAACCCTCTGATCTCTTGGCTACTGTACTCCAGACATTTCTAGATCAGGTTTTAAGCGGCTTCTTCCCTACAGAATGCCAGCTGCCATTCTGTTCCCATTTGCCTGGGCTTAGGTGAGCAAGATGTATGATTGGCTTGGTATGTCTCCTGCTGTATGTAATTAATCTATATCCTCATTGTTCTAGATATATCTCAGCCTCATCACCCTTGCTGGCACTGTTTGCATCCCAGGGCATAATTTGTGACAATTTACAGCTGCTTGTTTTGTCAGTTTGGCTTCAAATAGTTATTTTGAACATGTTGTCTGCATTGTGTATGTAAAAAAGTAATAAACCCCGGTAAAAAATGTATGTTAGCTCTGAATACAGCAAAGACTTGAGAATATGAGTTTAATCCACAGTGTGACAGAGCTTCTGGGACATGGGAGTCATTTCTTCATTCCTATTTAGGTGCTGTGTGAGTGGCAGTTATGACACAGGCTGATGGTCAGGTGTGAAACACCACCACCTTCAGCAGTGTTGATTTGGGAGGCTCCACTGTGTGACATGAGGGTGAAACACACTCTGCCTGCAAAACAACGGCACTTTGGGGAGGAATTGGGCTTTAGGAATTACCCATTTAATGGATCCCTTTGCAAGCATCCATTTCTAAAGAACCTAGAAGCAATTGTGTCGATAGGGATCATTTCTTCTGTGTTCAACACTATTGAAATCCCTGCTGCCATGGGGATTCTGGTTCTCCATGGCTAATCACAAGGACAGTGGTAGTGTGGGTGTCTCTATTCATGA
Source organism: Callaeas wilsoni (assembly GCA_013398955.1). Classification (NCBI taxonomy): domain Eukaryota; kingdom Metazoa; phylum Chordata; class Aves; order Passeriformes; family Callaeidae; genus Callaeas; species Callaeas wilsoni. The sequence continues at coordinate 39,387 of VWPU01004603.1, forward strand.
CAAGAGACTGTTAAACCTGAAGGGTTTAGTGGTTTCACTACCTTGAGAGCCAGAAAGAAATGCATTCAAGAATTCAGTTGCACAAACTGGCAGATAAATTAGCTAGAGCTCCCGATTCCCACTTGGAAAAAATAGAACCATTGGAAAGCCCTAGTAAAGATTCTTCCCCTAACTGATTAAGTTCATCATCAGGTGAAATATGATGACAGCTATCAGAAATGCATGCCCTGGTTGCAAGTGGCTCACCTGAGCACGTTCCATTCCACAGAGCCCAGAGAGCCTCAGCCAACAGCCTGAGCTGCTGCACCTCTGCGCCTCAGCTCCTCCAAGGAGAACCACACTCAGTTTCACCTCCAGACATTAAGCCCAGCTTTTTAAACGCAGTTTGAGGCATTGCTACTGGAAAGTAGGCCAAGTGTACCAGGGGATCTAAATGCAGGTCTGTTCCCTCTCAGGAGCCTGGCCTGAAAATTTTCCCTGTTGCTTTTCTTCACATCTCTCATAGTATATCATATGAACACCCTCTCCCTAAAATGGGAGAACTGCTTTAGAGTTAAGGACAAAAATCTCTGCTCTCTTGCTCGTGCATTGCCCAATAACCACAAATGGTTGTTATTCTGTTCACTTCTTGCAGGGGACCATGCCCGGCCCAGGAAAATGCTGTAAATAATTAAAACCCGCAACCCAGTGCCCCACACATCCTCAGCCTCTTTCCTTTTCTCCCCTCCCTCCTGTCAGCTGCTGGTACAGATGTCAGTCCCTGACAGGTGTTTGCATGAACCCCTCAGTCAGTACCTGCCCACAGGTGAGACGCTGTAGGGGTGACTGTACAAACCCAGACTTTGGAAGCACAAGAGGCTAAAGGAGATTCTGTGGCTCCCTACGCATCAGTTTAGCCAAAGATTGTTCCTAGCAGGTGACAACTTCATCTGCATTCTTCCTAATAAAATAAAAGAATAAGCTGAACAACTCCTTTTTAAACAGCATATGATAACACATTAAAGAGGGATATAGAAGGAGAGGTCCTTGGCATGTAAGGAACTGATGGGAACAGTCTGTCTCTGGCATGGGGCAGCCCATCCTTCCCTCTGCTCCCCAAACGTCCCCATGGACACCCACCACAGAGCCCATTCCTCCTGCAGTGGTGTGTCCAGCCACAGCGATGTCACAGGAGTGACATAAACCACCTCAGCAATAAAGACTTTGCTTTGAGGCTTTAGGGGAAGTGGCATCACTGGAATGAACTAAGAGATGACAGGTTAATACCAAATCTACGTTATTCTATGGAGCAATAACTCCCCTTCTGACCTTGCTCCATTTTAACCTGTCATCACTCCTTAAACTTCTCCACTCCTCTAAGACAATGAGAGCAAAAAGCTTTATACCATTACAACAACAGCTTAAATAAAGCAATGAGGTTTAAAGATTACCTCTCCCAGCATCTGAAAATACAGAGATAATTGAGTCTGATTTTCTTCAAAGCTTTCCACCCCCCCTTAATGAGGTCTGATGGATTCAGCATTGAAAATTTAACAACAGGTGCCTTTACAGGAGGAGGCCGCATTGCACAGGCACAAACAGCACCTGTGAGTGTCCTCCTCAGGAATGCTAAAGGCCTCACTCTGTTCCCTGCAGCAACAGCTGCCCTGCTAAAGAAATAAATAAACTCTCTTGCCTACTATTTACAGCTTGCCCGGGCCCTGGCCTCGACCCCAGAGCAGGAGTTTGTTTCTATCCCAGTTATTGATTCATTCTCATTGATTCATAACGCGCACACCGTTCCCAGTTTTGGGGTTCAGCTTACACTGTGTGCTGCAGGTTGGTGGGAAAATCAACCCTTTCCCAATCCAAACCAGCACATCAAGAGACAGAGATGGCAATCAATAGAGTCTCAGCTTGGTGACTGACATCACTACCCATCCCTGCTTACTTTCATGGGCTCAAAGAAGAAACACCTACATGGCGAATTACATGATCTGGAGTCTGTTAATATATGATCTAATAAACTGTATTACACTTAACAAGCTAAAAGTTATAAAATGTACTCTTTGATTTAATAAATATGCTCTAAATCATAGATAATGCTCCTATAAATCCCTCACTAAAATATTTTGTCCACTTTAAGTCCACATACTTGTCTGCCAGTGCTTGAGTTCTGACACATTTAACTGCTGTGTTTTACCCCCTTATGGATTCTAGGAAACTGAAACATTTTTGACTGAAACTACTTTATAAATGACACCTAGATAAAAATAAAGTGTTGAAAATACCCAACTTTGGTAAAGAAAAATATATCCATGACTCCCAAAATCCACCCCGCTGGCGCTGCCAGCAATGAGAAGCCTCTTGCTGAGGCTG
>VWPU01004604.1:0-31962 GCA_013398955.1 Callaeas wilsoni
TTATGGCCAGGGTTCTAGTTAGGTTTAGGATTATGGTTGTGGTTATGGTTATGTTTAATGTTAGGGTTATGGTTATGGTTAGTGTTAGAGTTAGGTTTAGAGTTAGGATTATGCATTGGTGTTATTGGTTACCATTCAGATTAATGGTTCTGGTTATGGTTATGCTTAGCTTTATGGTTACGGTTAGTGTTAGGTTTAGGATTACGCATTCGGGTTATGCATTAGTATTTGGGTTAATGGGTATAGTTATCTTTATGGTTATGGTTATCGTTATGTTTATGGTAAGGGTTATAGTTATGGTTAGGGTTATGGTTAGGCTTAGGGTTATGGTTATGGGTAGGGTTATGGTTATGGATAGGGTTATGGATAGGGTTATGGTTAGGGTTAGGGTTTGGGTTATGGTTAGGGTTATGGTTAGTGTTAGGGGTCGAGTTAGGATTATGCATTGGAGTTATTGGTTACGATTCGGATTAATGGTTATGGTTATGGTTATGGTTATGGTTATGGTTACGGTTACGGTTATTGTTAGGTTTAGGATTATGCATTCGGGTTATGCATTACTATTTGGGTTAATGGCTATAGTTATGGTTATGGTTATGGTTAGGGTTAGGGTTCTGGTTAGGGTTATGGTTATGGTTGTGGTTATGGTTATGGTTGGTGTTAGAGTTATGGTTATGGTTAGAGTTAGGGTTAGAGTTAGGGTTAGAGTTAGGATTATGCATTGGAGTTTTTTGTTACGATTCAAATTAATGGTTGTGGTTAAGGTTATGATTATGGTTACGGTTATTGTTAGGTTTAGGGTTATACATTCGGGTTATACATTAGTATATGGGTTAATGGGTATAGTTATGGTTATGGTTATGGTTAGGGTTACGGTTAGGGTTAGGGTTATAGGTAGGTGTAGTGTTAACATTAAATTTAGTGTTAGGTTGAGGTTAAATTTTCAGGTTTTCTGTGCTGTTAAGTTTAGCCCAAAAACCCTTTCAGAGGAACACGAAACTCCATTTTGGAGCTCTGTATGTTCCTTAAATCTTTTCCTACCTTGGAGTATTTTACAAATTTTCCTTAGAAGATATACTGAGATCATACCTCAGTGGAATTTTGAAATTCCTTTGGACGGGCAGTAGAGTAGCTGCTCCGATCCCTTTGATATGAAACAGCCTCCCATGAATGCCTCAAGCAGGTTTAGGTTGAATATTTGGGGAAAATTCTTCCTCCCGAGTCTGGCTGGGACTGGAAGAGGCTGCTCAGGGCATGGTCACAACCGCAGGAGTTCCAGGGAATGGCTGCAATCCTGCGAGCTCCCAACGCCAGGCTGGGTTGGGGGGTCTGGGCAGTTGGATTTGATGATCCTGGTGCTTCCTTCCAGCTCAGGATATTCCATGACCCAAAATCTCCTGTTTTCCTGTGTTCCAGCCGCACTCCTGCTCCAGAACCATGTTCTCCTCCAGGCAGCTCTGCCCCTCCGTGTGCTCCGGGCCCTGCTCCGTGTCCTGCCCTGCGCCCGTCACCGACTCCCAGAGCCAGCCCTGTGTCACCTCCTGCGGGGACTCGCGGGCCCTGATTTACCCTCCCCCTGTGGTCATCACCTTCCCGGGGCCCATCCTCAGCTCCTGCCCCCAGGAGAGCGTCGTGGGATCCTCATTCCCATCGGGAATGGGAAATTCCTTTGGCTGGGGGGGATTTTATGGCTACAGAGGCTCTCTGGGGTACGGGGCAGCACAAGGAAGCAAATTTTCCTATTCCTCCTGCTCCCAGAGGGTCCGTGGGTGTGGATTTCGGAGCCGGGAGCCATCCCAAAGCCAGCAGGAATTCCCCTGCTCCAAGAGGGCTCCGGATGCGGAATGCGAGGTCCAAACTCAAGATTAAAATGAGGCGCTAAAACTCTGCCCTAAAAAAATCTGAGTCTTGCTGCCACCCCACGGGTTTTGTGCTTGTCCCCCTTTCTCTGCCTCCTTTCTCAGCTTTCTCTGTTCTTCCCGTGGTCCAAATTTCCAAATCCATTCATTATTCCTCCTGCATTCCACCCCAAAAAATCCCAGAGGAAGTTTGGATCCTGGGATTTCTCCCAGCTGCTCCCGCCTGGTGTCCATCACGAGTTGTTAACAGAGGAAAACTAGACTGGATCCATGGATGAAGAAAAGGAAACTGTGACACTAAACTTCTGGAACCCCAAATCTGCCAAAGTCTCAAATTCCTCATTTTCTGTAGGATTTTCGCTGTTGTGAACTTTCCTTTTCTCACGCATTAAAAAAACCTCAGCATCATTTGAGCCTCCTGAGTCCATTTTCTGCCTGTTTTGATGGAATAACACAAAACTGGGGAATTTTCCTGGGAAGAGGGGTGGAGTTTCCACTCCTTATGAGCCTCACCCCGTTGTGCTCAGTCCCTGGATCCCATGGATCCTATGGATCCCATGGATTTCATGGATCCAGCCTGTCCAGATCCCTCTGCATAGTCTTCCTGCCCCCCTCAATTAATAATTATCATCAAACCAATTAATCCCCATTCCCACCCAATTCAGTGTCTGAAAACTGAGGATTCCCTCATTTCCCTTGATTCCCTCACCCGGATCATGGATGAGGAATTCAGCAGGACCCAAAACCCTGGGAATTCCGGGATGGATTTGGCCCCATCTCCCACCACTCCCTCCAGGGTTTAACTCAGAAAAAAGAGAACCATTCCAAGCTTTTCCAGGAGAATCTCGTGGGAATATTCAGCATTCCAGACCTGGAATTCCAGTGAGACATGGAGAGGAACAGGAGCTTCCTGTTTATTGGGAATTCCCTGGATTTCCTCTCCTTTACTGCAAGTGTTTTCTGGTCCTCAAAGTTTTACTTCTGCTGATTTTCCTCAGCAGAAAGGGATTTTCCTCCCCATTCCCTGGAATTCTTCGGGTTTCCTGGATCTCAGCTGGGACTCCATCACTCCCTGATTTTCCATCCCTGGGAAGTTCCCTCTGCTCTGTGCACTCTCCAATATTCCCTTTTTATTTCTATACTTTATGAAGAATTAAATCATAACCTAAAATTCCCTTTTTAATTTATTTTTTTCTGGTGCATGGAATTAAAATAATTCTGACCACAACCCATGGAAAGGTGGAGGAAGCAGGGATGAGCTCCTGGAACAATCCTGGAGTGGATATTTAATTTTTCATGGAAATTTTATTCAAGGATTGGGCAGCTCTGCCCCACTTGCTTCCCTGGGAAGGTGAAATGGGGCACACAGGGAATTTTCTGGTGGATGAATCCACAAAAACATTCCCTGGAAGAGCCAAACCCTCACCTCCAGATCTCTGGGATAAGGGGATGGTTTGATTCAACGTGTTTGCAGAGATTTTATTAAAAAAGAGAAGAAATCTAAGAAAGGAATTGTTTGGATGCAAACACAGGAGTTTATTGGGATAAAAGTGGAAAAACACAAGGTGCACTTGATCCAAATTAGTAATCTAAATATTTAATTAATTAAACAATTAATTTTCATCACATTTTTCCGGCTTGGGTCACGTTTCAAAGGGCCTGGACAAATCCCAGGTGAGGGCACCGCTCCTCCAGCCAGACGTGGAGCTACCCAAGGAAAAACCCACAGAGGGACAAAATGCATGATCCCAAAAAATTAAACCCATCCACGGGCAAATTCCCAGGAATTCTGTGCTCGGACAGTGAGGAGTGGGTGGGGTGTGACCAAACAGTTTGGGGTTTGAGGAGGGAAAAGGCAAATTTGGAGAAAATTGACATTAAAAACAAGAAGGGGGAGAGAAAGAGGTGTGCTGAGGGGCTCCCAGAGGTGCTGAGGGTTTTCCAGGGATGCTGAGGGGATTCCAAAGATGCTGAGGAGATTCCAGGGGTGATGAACGCTCCCCATGGATTCCGAGCACTTCCCGTGGATTCTGAGCAGCTCCCAGGGCTGCCCCCGGCCCCACGGAGCTGCGTCCCCCCCGCGTCGCTGCTGCTCCGGCTGCTGCAGCTGCTCCCCCCAGGCTCCTCCGGTCACCCAGCCCTTCCTCCCGGTTCAGCAGGGCCTGCAGCCCCCGGAGCGCTGGCTCCAGACATTCCTGGAGGAGGAGGAGGCCAAGAAGCTCCCGTAGACGAGGGAACCCTGCAGGCCCGCAGGGCGCTCCATTCCCTGTGGGAATGCGGATCCCACGATGCTCTCCTGGGGGCCGGAGCTGAGGATGGGCCCCGGGAAGGTGATGACGACGGGCGGAGGGTAGACCACGGCCCGCGAGTCCCCGCAGGAGGTGACACAGGGCTGGCTCCAGGCGCCGGCCAGGGGCTGGGGACAGGACAGCTCACAGGGCGCGGAGCAGCGGGATGCAGTGCAGCGGGAGAAGGACATCCTCGGAGCGGGGAGGAACTGCTGCAGGACGGGGAGGGAAGAAAGGAGAGAGGGCTGGAAAACTGGGCAGCAGAGCCCCTGCTCAGATTTTTCTCTCTTTTCCTTCTCCCTGTCCCTCTCCCTCCCTTCTCCCTCCTTCCTTCCTTCCCTCCCTCCTTCTTTCCCTCCCTCCCTCCAAAGACTCTCCAAAAACTCCAAAAAACTCTCCAAAATCTCCATTTTCCCCCTCTCTTTCCCTTCTTCCTGTCCCTCTCTCTTCCTCCCTCTATCTCTCCCTCACAAGCAGCCTCTCAGGGCTCTCCCAGTCTCCCCCAAGGAACGATTCCCACCAGGGCCACCCCCAAAGTGTCCCCCAGACTCACTCAGATCCCGAAGAGGAGAAGCCCAAGGAGCTGTAATCTGAGGAATTCGGAGCTGGGGAGGAATTGGGAGCCAGGAGCCTTTTATCCCATCCCAGGATTGCCTGGGGGAGCTGAGACACCCCCGGTGTTTCCCAACCCTCTCGAGGCAATCCCTGATCCCTGCCCGGGCTCTGACTGTTTTATCCACCTCGGGACAATTATCAGTTCCTCCCGACACCCTCTGGTTTCTTCCTTGAGGTTTTTTTTTTTGAAGCAGTTTCACTTCCTGCAGCGTTTTGCTGATTTTGCCGAGGTGGTAAAAATGTTGGGAAATGAATTTATTTGTGGTATTGCTCCACAGGTGTGGACAGCTTCCATAAACCAGGTGCCTCCAACCCAGCCTTGGACACCTCCAGGGATGGGGAACCCATGGAACAACCTCTGCCAAGGCCTCCCCACCCTCACAGGGAACAATTCCTTCCCAAAATCCAACTGAAATTCCCCCTCTGTCACTCTGACCCCATTCCCTGTGTCCTGTCCCTGAAGTTCCTGAGGAAAGTCCCTCTCCAGCTTCCCTGGAGCCCCTGGAGATCCTGGAAGGGGCTCTGAGGTCTCCATAGGCTGAGCATTCCCAACATTCCCAGCCTGGATCCATATGGGAGGGGCTACAGTTCCCTGAGCAACTTCGTGGCTTGGGGACACCAGGCCTGGGCACAGAATTCCCGGTGGGATCTCACCAGAGCACAGCAGGGGGAGGGAATCAAACACCACCAACCCAAATGAAGCATTTTGGGGTTTATTTGGGTTGATGCCACCGGGTTTCTCCTTGTGCCCTTTTAGGAGGATGGGGAGCTTGGGACAGGGATGTTTTCCAAGGATTCTGTGATCTACCTGTCGGGACGTGGCTCCTCTGGCACCGTTTGGTGCCAGGCAAGGTGAAACCAGGTGTGGGCGGGGCAGGAGCAGCTCCCAGGGGTTGTGATCCCACAATTCCTCCTTCCCTGGTTTTTTCTAATCCTGTTTTTGGTTTGGGTTAATCCTCTTACCTGTAAATTCCAAGGGTTGGGAAACAATACTCATGGAAGCCCCAGGAAAGGCTTCCTCAGGCTTCCTATCCTAACAGTTACCAATGGAAAAACTGGAATAAAATGGACATTTTAGGATAGAAGTTCAGGGCTACTCAAAACCCCCACTGTTCAGTTTATAATTCCATAAAGGGGAGGGATTTTGGAGGGGGGAAAGCTCATTTCTTGAGGAAATTTGGGAATAATGTTGGGTATGGAAAATGTGGAGCCACAGGAGGAAATTTAATCAGTGAATGACTGGAGAGGGAGGAATCTGAGGAATAAATCTGCTGAAGTTGCAGCCAAACTTCTGCATCAGCTGAAGCTGCACCTGAACATTCCAAGGTTTTCCAGGGGTGATGCACAGATCCCCTCCCTGACCTGGCTCACCCCAGTCCGTGAATCCTCCTCACTCAGCAGCCCCGAGCTCAGCCCTGATCCCATGGATTCCCTAAAAAGTGGACCTGGATTTCTCCTGGAAAACTCCTGGCTCCCAGGTTACTCCACCTGGACATTTCAAGCATGAAGTTGGGGGTGTCCCTTGGCCAGGAGGATGGGAATGAGCTCTTCTCATTCCCAAATTCCATAGGAAGGCGCCTGTGGACGAACGTGCCTTGTATCAGAGTCACGGGAGTTACTGTGGGTCAGTAATGGGAGAAATTGCACAATTCCCCTTTCTTTGGGAAAAGTAGGGTGGGATCTGAGCTGAGTCAGCACCTCGTGTTTGCGGATCAAGCTCTGAGCAATCCCTGCTCCGTGAGGCAATCCCAGAAGTAGGAAAAAGCAATAATAAAAATTTTAAAAAAACCCATTACCGCGCCTGAGTAATGCCGTGGATGTAACAACAGCAATAATAATTGCTGAGCAGAATAAACACTTTATCTGGGGCAGTGACAGGTGGAGAGAATTTTTGTTGGATCATTCATCAGCCGGGGATGTTTCTGCTCCAGCTGATTGCCCAAGAAAAGGTATAAAAACCCTCTCAGCTCTGGGCTGCTCCAGCCAATCCTCCCGACTCGCTCCGTGCTCCACAGGGGTAAGTCCGAGCCTGGAATTTTTTCTGGAACTGCCCGGATCCGAACTGAGCTTTGCTTGGACCCAGAATTGTGGGGCCAGCACGGCCAGGGCAGGGATTGTGCTGGGAATGGGGAGGGGAATGTCCAGGGCTGTGTCCGGTTCTGGCCCCTCAGGGAACGAGGGACACTGTGGGGCTGGAGCGGGGCCAGGGATGGGACCGGGGCTGGAGCAGCGGGAGAAGGGAATGGAGAATCCTGAGGGGGCTGGGGGGGCTCAGCCCGGAGAAAAGGGGGATCCAGGGGGAATTCCGGGCTCTTCCCAGGGAGACTGGGGATCTGATCCCAGGGAACAGGGACAGGACAAGAGGGAACGGCCTCGAGCTGTGCCAGGGGAGGCTCAGGGTGGAAATTTGGGAAAATCCCTCCTGGAAAGGGCGACCAAGCCTTGGAAGGGGCTGCCCAGGGAGGTTTGGATTCCCATTCCTGCAGGTGTCTGAGGAATTCCTGGATGTAGTCTTAGTGCCCTGTGGGAATTTTAACTCCTCCTGCTTCCTCCCCAGCTGGCTCTGGGCCGGGAATTCCTGTCCCCAGCTCTGTCACCTCTGCCTTACAGCTGGGATAACAAGGGCTTCCCTCACGGAGCTGCCCTGATTCCAGGAGGTGCAGAACCAGCGCAGGGTGATATTAAATAAACCAGGGATTTCTGTTCTTCCCTCCAGTTATTTATGAAATAAATCCAGAGTCTCATTCAGTCAGGTTCTGAAAGGAGTGGGGGGAAGGAGAAATGGGCACAGCAGGGACAATGTGAGGCCAAATACAGAATTATTTTACTGTTAATTATGGGGTTTTTGTGTCAAACTGACTCCATATTTAGGAGTCAGGAGAAACAGGAGACAAGGACAGGAGAAGATGGAAAAAGCCAAATTCTGAGCCTCTTTCTGATCTTTTTGCTGTCTGTTCTTTCTCTTCCCAGCCCAGCCTCCATTAAATCAGCCTCTGACCTTCCTGTGCCTCAGGGCTGTGCATTCCAGACCCATTCCGATTCCCAGAGGATGTTTTCCTACAGACAGAGCTCCAGCTCCCACTGCCTGGCTCCCTGCGGGATCTCCTGCCCCCAGCCTGTGGCCAGCACCTGGAGCCAGCCCTGTGTCACCTCCTGCGGGGACTCCAGGGCTGTCATCTACCCCCCGCCCGTGGTCATGACCTTCCCGGGCCCCATCCTCAGCTCCTGCCCCCAGGAGAGCGTCGTGGGATCCTCGGCACCCTCCGGCTCCGGGAGCTTCCTGGGATCCGGGGGCTCCTACGGCTCCTGCAGTTATGGGAGGTCCTACTCTTCCTATGGATCCGCTGGATATGGGTTTGGGGGCTGCAGACCCTGCTAAGTATCCCAGGAATGAGCAGGAAGGAGCAAAGAGCCACCACGGAGGAAGATGAGCCTCCACAAATCCCAGCAATTCCCAGAGCGTCCTCAGCCCCGGGCTTTTGTGCAAATTCCCTTTTCTGACTCTTTTTCCCGGTGACTCCTGCTAATAATGACCTCAAAAGCTTCCTATCCACGATCCCTGGCTGGCTGGAAGCGGGATGAGGTTGTGTCACCTTCCCACGCCGTGAAAATCCAGGAGTCACCCCTGTGGAATGCACAGCCCTGGAGCGATCCTTTCCTTGCTCCGGCAATATTTCCCCCAGTGTTTTCCATTCCCACTCCGAAAATTTGCTTCCTCCTCTCTCATTAAACCATTGTGCATCAAAATCCAGAGTTTTCCTGTGGTTTTTGTGTGTAATTTTGGGGTTTTGCCCCCATTCTGGATGAGCGCGGCAGCATTTGCCGCCTTTCCACAGCGGGAAGGTGCCCAGGTCCCTTCGGCAGGAGGAAGGGCAGTGTGACAAACTCATTCCAAGCGGGATAAAGATGTTTTGTAACCCTTCCAATTCCATTTGGATCCTCCCTCAGGGCAGGCGTGCCTGTTCCCTGTTCCCAAAGAAAGTTAAACACGGGTGACTTGGATTATTTGTGTCTCAATGCCTGCCTCAGGCTGCGATTTAATTCCATCCCCACACGGTGATTTTATGGCTTTATCATCGTTTAAAAATAGCCTGGAATGATCTGTGGGGGAAAACTTTCCTTGGAAAACTTCCCTTGGAAATTCCCACAGGAATTTTTAACTGAAAGGCAAATTTTTTGCTGGAATTCTGTTAGTTCCTTGAACTTTCCAATAAGTAAATTAAATTAATTAAATAAAAGAAGAGTTGTTAAGTGTTTCCTGCAGAGCAGCCCAGTCTTCCCTGGGAGGGTGGGGAAACCCTGGCACAGTTGTTCCAGGGAATTTCTGGCTGCCCCATCCCTGGAAGTGTCCAAGGCCAGGTTGGAGCCACCTGGGGTAGGGGAAGGAGTCCCTGCCCATAAATCAAAGATCTTTAAGGTCCCTTCCAACCCAAACAATTTTCTGGTTGTGTGAAACCCCAAAGGACAATTCTTTAACCTTTAATTTCTTAAATCTCCCTGGGCTCAGAAGAAAAAGAAAGAAACACAAGAAAAAGATCAGGAAGTGGCTCGAAGTTTAAGGGGTTTTCTCCTCCTTTTTCCATCTCCTCCTGCCCTTCTCTGCTCTGGAGCAGCCTCTGTTCCTTTGACTGCTGATTACGCAGCCAATTTGATACAAAAATCATCATTTTCTGGCCACTGCAACAGGGGAATGTGTCTGACTGCGACATTTCCTGCAGTTCTTGGGCAGAATTTGAAGAAGAACAGGACAGAAGAATTCTGTTGAGAGTTTGCACCACCAGCTGAGACTCCTGATCCATCCGCCAGCCGAGCAGGGAATTCCCAGGAGCGGGAAGAACAAACGAAATCCCAGTGTCTCGTCCTGAACCCCAGAGGTCACTGCACCCTCGTCTTACCCCGTGTTCACGTCCCAGTGCAAGGGAAGTGCTGTTAATTGAGATGCAATCAGCAGCTGACTCATTAAAGGTGTTGCGAGCAGCCTGAGCCGAATCCCATCTCGGGGCAGATCCCAAGGCCAATTAACCTCTCATGTTTGATTTCAATACTTTATTTAATGGCTAAAATCTTTATTTGATGGGTTTGAGGTGCTCCAGGCTGGCAAATTCTCTGCAGGGAATGCACAAAGGCCACAGGATGTGCAGGATTCCAGCTTCCTTCCAGGCCTGGATTCCGGTGAGATTGGAAAAACCAGGATTTGCTTTTTACCATTTAGCAATTGGAGGAGCTGCAATTCAATTTTTTCAAGTGTTTTAAATGAAATTCTCTATCAGACACACTGAAGAAAAGTTTCTTTTTTAGCTCATTCCCTCCTTTTTTTTTTTCTTGAAAACCCAAATAATTTAATAGGAATATCTGGAATCTTTAATTTTTGCGGTGTTCAAGGGGCTTTGAGCAACCTGATCTAGTGACAGAAAAGCGCATGGCAGAGGGGCTGGACTAAATGACCTTTGGAGGTCCTTCCCAATCCGAACCATTCCTTGATTCCATAATTCCTTGTTAAATAAAATAATAGAATTATTCTTTCTGTTAAATTCTCTATGTCCCGTCAATTCTGCCCACGCAGGAGGTCAAAGGTGGGACTGGATGGCCTTTTCGAACCTTAATGACTCTGGAATTCTGTTATTTTAATTTTTTCTCAACCTTCAAGGGATGGCAAACTGCTCCTGAGGAGTTTCTTTATAGAAACATTTGGGACACCTTGGAAAATTGGGCTGTGATCCCCCTCAGGGCGCAGCTCGGACCTGCCTGTGGGCAGATCACCCAGGCCAGGCTGCAGGTGAAGGGAAAAAGGGGAGAAAAAGGGAAACCAGGAGGCTGCTGTGTGATGCAACGAAGTTTTAATGAGCGAGAAAGGCCCCTTGGCAAAGCCAGAGATCACAGGATTAAAAAAGATCCATTCCCGGACAATTTCGAGGTAAGTCCAAGCAAACTCCTGCTCTGAGACGTCTTCAGCCGGCTTCTGCCAGCTGACGAGGATATTTGTGATTATGGGTGATATCCATAGGGAATGGGCTGTCCCACGCCGGTTCAGGAAATCGGGAATGCCGGAACAGGCAGCAAGAGCAAACAACGAGGAAGTGCCGAACAAGGAGTAGGAGAAAGATCGGGAATGCGAAGGCACTGTGGGAACGCAGACCCCTCATCCTCGTGGCCATGGATTTGGGCATTCCTGGGATTCCCTCAGCAGGGAGTGCCCTCAGCAGGGCCCGCAGGAGCCGCGGAGGAGGCGGCTGAAGCGGTGGGACGAGGAGGGGCCGCAGGAGCCGCTGGCCAGCGCCGAGATCCCGTACCCAGAGCGGGCGCCGTATCCCAGGACACCCCCGGCGCCATAGAGACCCCCATAGCCCAGGGAGCCCCCAAAGGCCGGTGCTCCAGCAGATCCCACCACGGCTTGCTGGGGGAAGGAGCTGAGGATGGGGCCGGGGAAGGTGACCACCACGGGGGGCGGCTGGATGAGGGCGGTGGAGTCCGGACACTGCCGGACACACGGCTCGTTGCAGCTGTTGGCCACAGGCTGGGGGCAGGAGATGCCGCCGGTGGTGGGGCAGAGGTCGTAGCAGGACATTTCCTGGCGGGGTGGAGGCGGTCCTGGAACACAGAGAAGGAGCTGCTGAAAACTGAGGGTCTGCGGAAGGGGCAGGCGGAGGTTTGGGGGAGTTGGGGAATGGGGGAACCACCCGCCGAGGTGAAAAATTGGGATGGGAAGGAGGCAGGTTTGCTGTTGGGAGAGGTGGGATGGAATGGGGTGGAGATGGGATGGGATGGAGAGAGGATAAGATGGAGATGGGATAACATGGAATGAGGTGGGATGGAGCAGGATGAAACAGGATGGAGACGGGATAAAATGGAGGTGGGATAGGATGGAATCAAGAACTCAGCACTTCTTTAACCACACATTTCCTCCTCCTTTCCTGGTCCTGTTTCTTTCCAAGCTCTTTGGGGTTTTAGCCTTCAGCTGTTTCCTTTGGGATCTCCATTCTTCCAATCCCCATAATCCCTCTGGTAAAACCCCAAAGCATTGGCTCTTAAAGCCTTGCAGTAAAATACTTGCCAGGATACTACAAAAATGAAAATTTAAAGAATAAAAAGAGGAAGAAAGGAAAATTAAAATCCTGGAAATGAATGTAGTAGCTGTGAACAGCAACTGGAATAAAAAATCAAAAAGCAAAGGCATTGTGGAGCTGGGAGAGGAATGAAAAGGCGTCAGACTTACCTGATGGAGAGGATAAAAGCAGGAGAATGATGGAAAAGCTCCGTGGAGGTGCTGCTTTTATACAAATCCTGGGATGCCCCGGGGCTGAACCATGCCGAGCTCGGGAGTCGCCACCTCTGACGAGTCCAAATCACTCCCCGAAGTGACGAAACTCTCCTCGCTCGCAGTTTGCAAAATCACCCTAAATCTCTGCCCAGCACAATCGGCACATTCCAGCTCCCGGCTCCCTTTCATCTCAGAGCCTGATGGAGCAGCTTCCCGCGGGATCATCTCACCCAGCGGGAATTAACTCCCATTTACCGAGCACTTCCTTCATTACCTTCCCCTAATGATTTTAATCAGAGTCAGAACCTGCTGCTGTGGACAGGTTTGGGTTTAAGGGCTCCAGATCTTGGCTCTCGTCGCTTCTGCTCCCGCGTTTTGCAATGGAATGCTTGGAGAGGTGGAAGGAACCTCCCAATGATTTTTGCACGTGCAGCCACAAACCCCAGGTCATTGTGGGAATCGTGGATTTGTCTGCTGTCATTGGGAAATTCTCAATTTTCCTCAATGCAAAAAACACAGTACTTTAGTACCTAAAACAGGGCTTAAATCAAAGTTTTTCCTGGAGGGATAGTAGTGTGTTTTTCACATAATTCCAGGATCACTGAGGTTAGGAAAGAGCTCCAAGAGCATAGAGTCCCACCTGTGATGGATCCCCCTCCCGGTCACCCAGACCGGTGTCCAGGAATTCCTTGGACATCTCCGGGGATGGTGACTCCAAACCTCTCTGGGCAGCCCCTTCCCAGGCCTGACCACCTTTTCTTTCCATGGAAAAATTCCTCCTGACGCAAATGCAAATACACGGATGGTTCCCACCTACACAGCTCCGAAGGAGGACATGGAATCATGGAGTGGTTTGGGTGGGAAGGGACATTAAAGATCAACCTCCTGCCATGGGACACCGTCCACTATCCCAGGGTGCTCCAACCTGGCCCTGGACACTTCCAGGGATGGGGAACCCATGGAATCACCTGTGCCAGGGCCTCCCCACCCTCACAGGGAACAATCGCTTCCCAATATCCAACCTCAATTCCACCTCTGTCACTCTGACCCCATTCCTGTGTCCTGTCCCTGCAGTTCCTGAGGAAAAGTCCCTCTCCAGCTTCCCTGGAGCCCCTCCACTTCCTGGAAGGTGCTGTGGGGTCTCCACAAAACCTTCTCCACCAAACCCAATAAAAAAAAGTGGATCTGGGCAAATTCTTCAGTTCTTTTGGGAGATCAAACATTTCTCTTCACCACCTGGAATTACTCAGCCTTCCCCAATCCTCAGTGGGGAGACACAGGAATTTCTGCAGGACACTTCACCCCATTTCCAGTTTTTACCTGGCCTGAGTCAGTATCACACCCAAAACACCCCAATTTTGCTTTCATTGGCTGTGGAGACACAGAACCAGCTCAGCCGAAAGCCCCAGCTCGTAAACAGGGAATGTTTGATGAGGTGTCCCACCCTTATTTCCATATTCCCAAATTCCGGGTGGTGAACAGCGCCAGGTCCCACCTCAAAACCCCGAATTTGCTGTGGATGGGTTGTTAAATAAACATATTTCTACCAAAGTTACACTGGAATTGGGAGGTTCTTTCCCCGAAACTTTGGGATGTCCCCAGGGGATTACCAGAACAATTTCCCCCAAAATGTGTCCAGATATTTTTTGGGGTGTGTTTTTAAGCACTTCCCAAACCCTCCTTAATAGTTTATGCATGAAATGGGGTGTGATTATTGCAATATAAATATGTGGTTGTGTTCTAACAACCCAGCATTTTTAAATGTAATTAGAATTAGTGTTAAAATTAATATTAACAATAAAATGTAAAAAAAAAAAAAGAAATTGTCCAAGTGAACTTTGCCTGTTCCCTTCACCAGCTCATGCTTTCTCACCTCAGGATTTCAGTGGATTTTCTTGTATAATTTAAGTTTTCATTTATTTGGGTGAGTTTCTCCTTCAGTGCTGATATTTTAATTCACATTTTCTCTGTTTCTAGCCTGAACATCTGGGAGACAAAACATGGATCTGGATGGTTTAAAAAATATCTGTAATTTCCTCTGAAAATGCAGGATGGTTTTGTCCGAATTTGAACTCCAACTTCTCGTAAAAGTTGCTGATTTCACAAGGAAGACACTGAGGGTTTTATCAATTTTTTTGTCTACCACAGGTGAAGAAGAAAGGAAAAAATCTTGCACCTTCAAGCAGATGAAAATGATGACTAACACCTGAGCCAGCATCATTATGTCAGCTAATGAGAGGTGAATAAATGAAGCAGCAGAATCCGTGCTGTCATTCCAAATGTATTTCATGGAACGTTACCAGGCGTGAACCTTGGCCAATTAAAGTGCTGAGATGAAAGAAATCTTTGGGTTGTAATTTGCGTTTCGTGCAGCGTCAGAATTTGAATCAACTCATAAACAGAAATATTGAGCAAAACTGTTTCGTCACCGTGAGGCGACCCAGGTGTGATAAACGCGTTAATTGGAGCCTTGAGCTCTTCAGGCAGCTTAGTGGACGTATCAAAAGTCCCTCCTCGAAACTGCCTCAAGTTTCACAGAATCCCAGAATTATTTAAGTTGGAAAGGAGCTCCAAGGTCACTGATTCCAGCCTTTGGTCAATCTCTACCTGCTCACCCAGACCAACATCCAGGCATTCCCTGGACACTTCCAGGGATGGGCACCCCAAACCTCCCTGGGCAGCCCCTTCCAAGGCCTGACTGCCCTTTCCAGGAGGGATTTTCCTAAATATCCAACCTGAGCCTTCCCTGGTACAGCTTGAGGCTGTTCCCTCTTGTCCTGGCTCCATTCCCTGGGATCAGATCTTAAATCCCACCCAGCTTCCCACAGGAAGAGTCAGAAATCCCCCCCGAGCATCCTTTTCTCCAGGCTGAGCCCCCCCAGCTTCCTCAGGAGTTCTCCAGACCTTTCCTCTGCTGTTCCAGCTCCGTTCCCTTCCCTGGACATTCTTCAGGTCCTCAATGCCCCCCTTGCCATAAAGGGCACAGAACTGGACACCGGATTTTCCCATTTCCATGAGATTTCCAAGCTTTTCCCCTTGTCCCACAAAAGGTTCTGCCGGGTGACAGCCATGCTCAGTCACGTTTCCTGATGACCAACTCAAGGATTGCCCTGACCCGAGGGTGGTGGCTCAACCACCTTGCAGTGTCATCACCTGGATCCTTTGTCACTTCCCTGCGGAAGCACAGAGGGATCTCCGTTAGAGCCCTGCTTAAACCCTGCTTAAGGGCTCCTTTTGTAACCTGAGCTTTTCTTACCGTTCTCTTCACCACCACAGATTTTCTGGCAGATTTTTCAGGTCCTGGCAGGAGGTAGAACATCCCTTCTGCCTGTCATTTGGATACAACTGGGGAAACTCTGGGTTTTGCTGGGAGTCGTTCAATTTTCCAGGGACAATGAAATAAAACCAAATAAAAACCAGATTTTTCACTGTTTTTTTTAGGTAATTAACACTGAGAAATTTGCTGTCCCATTACAGAGAGGGGAGCTGGAACTGCAGCAGCTTTTGCCTTTTTTATTTCATGTTTTTCCTTCAGTTTCTGGTCAGAAGTTCTCTATACATCGTGATGTTCAACAAATCATTTTGCTGTAGGAAAATATGTACCCTGAGATCTTTTGGCAGCTGGACCAGATAAGGAAAACTTGTGAGATAAGGATCTGCCTGAATCATCAGGTGGTTTTGTGCTTTGCTGATAACATAAGAAGATATTATATATATGGTGCCGTGCTTTTGTTGAGTTTTAGGCTACTTATAAAATATCGATGCAAATTCAATTTAGATTTAATATATAAATAAATTAAACTGAACCAAAGATGTCTCAAATGCTGGGGATACAAAGTGAAAGGCTGAGGGAATTGGGATTTTTCAGCCTGGAGAAGATTCTGGGATGGCCTAAATGTGGCCTTCCAGGACCCGAAGGGGCCACAAGAAACATGAGGAGAGACAATTTCTAAGGGCCTGGAGTGACAGGACAAGGGGGACTGGGTTCAAACTGCAGGACAGGAGGTTTAGATTGCATATTGGGGAGGAATTCCTCTCTGTGAAGGTGGGGACGCCCTGGCACGGGTGATTCCATGGCTGACCCCTGGAAGTGCCCAAGTCCTGATTGGAGCAACCTGGGATAGTGGAAGATGTCCCTGCCCATGGTCTTGATGGTCTTCAAGGTTCTTCCAACCCAATTCTATGATCCCATGACCACTCATGAGGTCCTTGACATGGGTTTAAAGAAGTTCCCTCTGCACACAGAGCTCAACATGCAGAGAAAACTTCTGCTCATCTTTGGCCACCACGCTGTGGCCAGGTTGTAACTCAGTGGTGAAACAGCCCCATGGAAGGGTCTCCATGGAGACTTTCCCCCTCTGGGCAGGGTTTGCTCAATGTTTTTGCAGCTTCATGCAGAGCAGGGAGCTTTACCCAGTGAGGTTGGCAAACTCAGGGTGTGTGAGGACACAAAAGCCCAACAAGAGGATTTTCAATGATGCAACGGAGTTTTAATGAGAATGAAAAGAACACAAACAACATTGTAACATCAAGATTGTAAATGCAAGACAGCAGAGCTCACAAGACATTTCAGTCTGTCACTGCATTCAGTCACAGAGGTGATAAGAAGATAAGGAGGAATTGAACGCATGGAGGTTTCAAGAAAGAATTTAAAGGGAAGAAGAATCTGCATTTTGCTTTGCTCTTCTACATCATCCAGAGGATTTTCCGTAGGGTTCAGTAGGACCCCCAGTAGCCGCGGCCGTAGCGGCCGTACCAGGAGGAGTAGGGGCTGCAATAGCCAGAGCCAAAGGCTCTGCCAGAGCCGTACAGGCCCCGGGACCCCCCATAGCCCCACAGGCCCCCATAGCCCAGGGAGGAACCCCCATAGCCCCACAGACCCCCGTAGCCCCCATATCCATAGCCCCCAGATCCATAGAGACCCCCGTAGCCCAGGGATCCGTAACTCCCAGAACCCCACAGACCCCCATAGCCCAGGGAGGCCCCAGAGGCTCCAAGGACGGGTGCTCCAGCAGATCCCACNCCACGGAATCCTGTGGGAAGGAGCTGAGGATGGGGCCAGGGAAGGTGACCACCACGGCAGGAGGCTGGATCACGGTGGTGGAGTCGGGGCACTGGCGGACACACGGCTCGTTCCCGCTGTCAGCCAGGGGCTGGGGCCGCAGGACGCCGCAGGCAGAGGAGGGGTACAGGTCGTAGCTGGACATTTTGCAGGGGTGGAGGTCAACAGACACTGAGGAGTGAACAGAAGACAGAAATTCAGTGGTTAAAAGGTTTGACAGTTGGACATGTGGATAAAAATAATTGTTGTGTCTCAAGTCTTGGTTGTCCTTCCTACTCTTCAGTGTTTCTGTAAATCACTCGCTCTCTGACCTGTTGTCTCTTCTGGCATTTCACTCCTAATTTCTTATACTTCATTCCCATCAAAAAGCTGCTCTTTTTTCTACCGCACTGACAAACCATGTAAAGATATGGTCCAAGTTCCACAAATTTCTTCTGTTATGTTTTGCAGCCACTCCTACAACAATAGCCGTTTCCAGGGAGAAATTCCTCTTGTGTCCAACCTGAACCTCCTGTCAGGGAGCTGTGGAGAGCCAGAAGGTCCCCCTGAGTCCCCTTTTCTCCAGACTGAGCCCCTCCTCAGCTTCTCTTCTTAAAACTGGCTGATCCTTAAGCTTCTACCACCTACAAATACCAAGAACTTTCATGCTATAACGTATTAAAAATTCTTATTGGCTGAAGAAACCTTCTGCTGAGGTTTTGGAAACTGCTTTGGTAATTTTTCTAATTTTTACTAACAAGAAACAATATTTGAACACCCCTGGTCTTACCATTTAAGACCCAAACACCTGGATGTCCAACACCAAATAAAAATTAAATCATCACGAAATAATCCAATTATTAAGAATCTTAGAATCCTTATAGATGATCCCCACCTTGGTTAAAACCAGCAGAAAAGAGAGATTGAAATTTTAGGGAAGAGATCCCTTAGAATGGTGCTTACCTTTCTCACGGAGGTGAATGAAGCAAGGAAGGTGAAGTGAGGAGCCCTGGGCTGTGAGAGCTTTTATACCATTCCCAAGATCCCGAGGATCATCTAAGGTGCAATTTGGGGATGTGCATAATTGGGGCAAACCCCTAATGAATGCGACACGTAGGTCCTCAAAGTTCTGCTGACTCTCTGTTTATTTGCTGGTCCGAAGTCTCATGAAACATGATAGGTGCATTTCATCACAGAACCCTCTTTCATCTCGAAGGGTGTCAAGTCATCTTCATTCCTGTTATCATTCCGTTCACAGTCCTGGCGTTACAGCAGGAATTATCCCAACGCTCTTCCGGAGCTTCTCCATCATTAATGGCAAAACTCGTCTGCTCACTTGGGGTCACCTGATGTGCAGATTTTTTCCCATTAAAAAAATACCTGGAGATAAAATTATTTAGAGCAACTTTGCGGTCATCGTTTTTATCTTTATCATTATCAGTCTCAGCTGCTTAATGCAAGAACAATATGGAACCCAAAGGAAGGCATGGAAAGCATCCTGTAGTCCTTAAATGGTTTTTATTACAGAATCCCAGAATTATTTGCGTTGGAAAAGCCCTCCAAGACCGTCGAGTCCAAGTTGTGCGTGATCCCCGCCTGATCACCCAGACCAATGTCCAGCTGTTCCTTGGACACCTCCAAGGATAGAGGCTCCAAACCTCCCTGGGCAGCCCCTTCCGAGGCCTGACCGCCCCCTTTCCAGGAGGAAATTCCTCCTCATGTCCAACCTGAGCCTCCCCTGGCACAGCTTGAGGCCATTTCCTGTTTTCCTGTCCCTTGTTCCCTGGGAGAAGAGCCTGTGGTTGCCCCATGCCTGGAAGTGTTTTGAATAAAATACCGCTCATGCAATTCCTGATTTTATTCAGAATTTTTTATTTCTAATTCTTTTTCATTGGGAAAAAAACTGAAGGGGCACAAACCCCCAGTATTTGACCTTGAACTGATGATACCAAGGACACAAATATCTTGACTGAGGTGTTTGAACGTGATGTCATTCCATAATTGTGAGGCACCTAAATCCAGCTCCATGCCTTTAATCTACTAGATCATCTACAGGATTTGCATGGACTTACTCCCTGGAAGCTTAAAAAGATAATTGTCCAAAACCCCCCTACCCCGCAAAGGCTGAGAACCCCACCTCACCATTTAAGGATCATCTATGCCATGGAGTCTGCAATATTAAAATGCCCCATCTCTAAACGAGCCAAGAAGGAGCCTTTGTGTCACGCATTCCAAATTCCTGATGGTTCCCTCATCCCAGAAATTTCCAGCTCAGCCATTTTTGGGATTTATGACTTGTGTATCACAGGAATATCATGAATTCCTGAGAGTCCGAAGCAATAATTCAAAGCACTACCGTCACATTTCAACTTCTGCCCCAGAGGATCCATTTTTCCTAAAAAATCTCACACTTCCTCAGGCCTGTTCAATGTTCTCAGGTACCATCTTTGTCTGGACAACATCAGATCATCAACATCTGGGAAATTCTCTTCGGGACCTCCAATCCTTTGTGGCTTTAGTTAACTTTGTGAATTAATTTCTTGCTGATCTCCAAAACCGAGACAAGCCTGAAGAAGACAAAGGTTCCCCTCTGTCTCCTCCACGGAATTCTGTGGACTTGACCAAAATTAAGGATTTCACTGTTTTTCCTCCTCAAGATTAAATTCCAGTGTCCACATAAGAGATTGAACCACACATTGGAGGTCCCTGGAGATGCTGCTGCTCTTCTGGGCCTGCCAGAGGTCAAGAAGAGTTTGGACAATGCTTCCAGACCCCTGGTGAGATTTCTGGAGCTTTCCCGTGCAGGGCCAGGAGTTGGACTTTGATGATCCTTGTGGGTCCCTTTAAATCCAGGATATTCCATGATTCTCTAATTCTGAATGGAATTGTCCGAATTACAGCCCCTGTCAAATCCTACTGGAAAACACCACCAACTCCCAGGGGTGCTGTGAGTTCCAGCTGCTGGTGGAGAAGCCAAACAAGCAGAAACCACCCCCAAACGTTCTGCAAATCCCACTGACAGTCCCTAACTTCCATCCCGGCTGGTTGTAATGGGAATTACAGGCACTTAAACAAACATCCCACCCATGACGTTGCACTTTGTAATTCCGATAAACCCATGAGCCATTCTCCACGTGTTCAGTTAATACCAAGAGGAGCTGGCTTGGCAATTCCTGATGTAATTCCAAGGAAGTGACAAGAATAATGCCGGGTATTAATTTCCCCCCAAGTTGTCACAAGATGAAAGAATTCTCTATAATCTCAAGCGATGTTTAGATCATTACTACAAACAAATTTGCAAGGCCTCATAAACGCCAATAATGAACCTAACAATTTCATCATCCTGATGGTTGCATGAGTTTGAAATTGGGGCGGGCAAGAGATGCTGATCTGGTACCTCCAGCTGGTATAAAAGCTCCTCTGTCTCCTCGCTCCTCCAAACGCTTCCCTTGACTGCTTGGAGACTTGGGTAAGCCTGAATCTTCTCCGCTGCTCTCAGTGTAATTTTTATTGTTGGTTTCAACTTCCACCATCCTTTCTGTTGGGTGAATCTGCATGGGCTTGGGAAAGACCAAGGATCTTTCTGTCTCTAGGGTGGCAGATACAACCTTTTGGGGTGTGGAGCCCTGTGGAGTTCTTGGTGTCAGGAACACCAGACCTTGTGTCAAGTGAGGTGGCTGGAGCACCTAACCTATGGAGACAGGCTGGGAGAGCTGGCAGTGGTCAGCCTGGAGGACAGAAGGTTGTGTGGAGACCCCACAGCACCTTCCAGGATCTGAAGGGGCTCCAGGGAAGATGGAGAGAGACTTTTCCTCAGGAACTGCAGGGACAGGACACAGGGAACGGGGTCAGACTGACAGAGGGGGAATTTAGGTTGAATATTGGGAAGAAATCTTTCTCTGTGAGGGTGGGGAGGCCCTGGCACAGGTGATTCCATGGATTCCCCATCCCTGGAAGTGCCCAAGGCCAGTTGGGACAGGGCTTAGTGGGATAGCAGAAGGTGTCCCTGCCCATGGCAGGAGGTGGCATTGGATGATCTTCAGGGTCTCTTCCAAACCTGGGCAATTCCAAGGTTCTCTGATTTAGTTCTAAATATTCCTGCAAAGAGCAGGGAGTTAGACTTGATCTTTATAAGTCACTTTCAACTTGAGGAGGACTATGATTCTCTGACCCTCATTTTGATATATTTAACCCATCTCAATGTTTGCGTAAAAGGTTCAAGGTTTGACAAGGGTGTCACCCCTGCAGCCGTGATAAAATCATTTGTGTCCTGTACTGCAAATCCTCAGGATCTCCTTCACTTTCCTGCTTTCAAGTTCCTCCTCAAAACTCTGTTAAGGATTTACAGAACATCGTTAGAGATCTGTTCTTTATTGTCTTGTCGAATGTCTTTCTGGGAAAGCCAGGCACTCACAATCCTATAATCTTTTGTTCCCTTGACTCTCAGCAAAATTTGGATGAGTGGGAAGATGAAGCTACTGTAATTAAGTTCTATAGAAGCTCCATCTCATGCAAACCTGCTAAACCCAAATCCGAGTTTTCCTAATGATTCATCCAATGACCTTGGACAAAGTCACTTTGCTCTCACTGCTTTTGCTTCCCAGTTTTCAGTTTGATGTGGAGAAATAAGTCGTAGTTCTTTGCAGGATGTTATGAGGGACAAGATTTGCAGAGTATTTCCCGGGTGCTCTTGTGTGTGGACACCCTTCAGAGAACTTCTGAAAAAACACTTTTTGGAAAAGGAGAGCACTGAGTTTGCAAAGTGGGGAATACTCAGAATATTCTACTTGTTATTGTAATGTAAATTGCTGAATTTTGAAGTCCTTGTTTTCTTTTTTAGCCTGTGTTGACCTCCACCCCTGCAAAATGTCCAGCTACGACCTGTACCCCTCCTCTGCCTGCGGCGTCCTGCGGCCCCAGCCCCTGGCTGACAGCGGGAACGAGCCGTGTGTCCGCCAGTGCCCCGACTCCACCACCGTGATCCAGCCTCCTGCCGTGGTGGTCACCTTCCCTGGCCCCATCCTCAGCTCCTTCCCACAGGATTCCGTGGTGGGATCTGCTGGAGCACCCGTCCTTGGGGCCTCTGGGGCCTCCCTGGGCTATGGGGGTCTGTGGGGTTCTGGGAGTTACGGATCCCTGGGCTACGGGGGTCTCTATGGATCTGGGGGCTACGGATATGGGGGCTACGGGGGTCTGTGGGGCTATGGGGGTTCCTCCCTGGGCTATGGGGGCCTGTGGGGCTATGGGGGGTCCCGGGGCCTGTACGGCTCTGGCAGAGCCTTTGGCTCTGGCTATTGCAGCCCCTACTCCTCCTGGTACGGCCGCTACGGCCGCGGCTACTGGGGGTCCTACTGAACCCTATGGAAATATTCCAGAGTAAGGAATAACCGGCAACTGAGAGATGCAATCCTGACCCCAGAGGAGATGCTGTGACCACGACCACCCCACTCCAGTGGAGCTGGAAACACACAACTCCTCCTTGATTCATTCACCTTCTACTCGTCGTCTTCTGGGCTTTTTTTTCCATCTGTGCCTGTAATGTGTGGGATAAAAGAAGAGCTCATATTCTTCTAAAATGCAACTTCACTGTCCAGCTGGAGAAGAACAACCATGGAAGGAGTTGCCTGTGATCTGATATTCTACATATTCTGCGCTGCTTTTCTGTGAATGCTTTTTTCTCATTAAAGTGATTTTGTTCTGCAAAAAACAAATGAAGTTTTAGTCTTAATTTCTCTGGCTGTGGGTTTGCAGCACTTCTCCCTGTACAAGGGGAAAATTCACATCCTTGCAATAGGCTGAGGTTCAGACTTCCAAACCACCCAGAATGTCCCAGATGAGAGTGAAGTCAGTCACTGTTCCTTGATCCAGTATTTGGGAGCAGGAATCCTCTCTCCCCAGCTGTCCTGGGCTACAATAAAACCATTACAGAGTCATGGACTCATGGAATGGGTTGGATTGAAAGGACCCTAAAGATCTTCTCATTCCATCCCCCACCATGGGCAGGGACACCTCCCACTAGACCAGGTTGCTCCACCCTGGCATTGGACACTTCCAGGGATGGGGCAACCAGAAAAAAAACCTGGAAAACCTGTGCCAGGGCCTCTTCACCCTCACAGGGCAAGATTTCTTCCCAATATCCAACTTAAATTTGCCCTCTGTCAGTTTAAATCCATTCTCCCTTGTCCTGTCACTCCAGTTCCTGAGGAAAAGTCCCTCCTCAGCTTCCCTGTAGATCCTGGAAGGTGGAATCTCACCAGAGCAGAGGGGCAGAGGGAGGATTTGCTCACAGGTTAAGGTATCTTCTGTCTTTTCATTTTTCCAGGTTCTCCCTGCTGCAGCTTTTCTTGCTGGTACAGATGAATCCTTGAAGAAGCTGTTTTTCAGTCAAAAATCATCCAGCATTTTACATGTCATGATTATACAGAAAGATTTCAGATTTCAAAGTCCCACTCTGTGGCCCAGAAAACTTTATTTAAAGATTTGACAGGAAATTGATCAAACTTCCAGCAGAGGCTATTGCTGAGGAGAGAGTTTAAATATTTGAGAAAATACTTGAGTGAGAACCTGAAGCTCAAAGAGATGAAAACTTTACCTGGAAGAAATTCATTTTGAAGTCTAATCTTCCCTGATTTTTTGGGCAGGACATTCATCTCCATAGTTTAGGGACAGGTTGGATGAAGCTCTGAGCAACTGGGGCCGGTGGGAGGTGTCCCTGCCTATGAGATGAGCTTTAAGATCCCTCCCAACCCAAACCGTCCCGTAATTCCAGAATATTTTAGGCTATTATTGACACCTGCACAGGTGAGGCTTCTCCAAAGGCAAATAACAATGGTGAAAACAGGAGGAAAGAACACCAGAACATGGCAACTTTGATGCAATAAACTTTTAATGACAGCAAGCAAAGCAATGCATTTGCAGAGTCTCCAAGAAGCAAGAAACTCTTCTCCAGCCAGAGGCACATTCACATGTGATTGATTCAGGTTCTCTTCCACATCCCAGCTGTTGATGTGAACAAACAGGACCCATTTTGAGACCTTTTGTTCCGTATTTACTGCAGGCAACACAGAAATGGGGTGGGAGAAGCTTTAAGGCAGAAGCTGAAAGAGGAGAAATTCAAAAGGAGCTGAACAGCGACAAATCCGTGGTCTTTGGATGGAGCAGTGCTGGTTCCAAGTTCTTTGGCTGTGAAACCATCACATTTCATCTCTTGGTGAGACCTCACTTGGGGTTTTTCCGCCGGGTTTAGCAGGAGCCGCAGCTGCCACGGCCGTAGCGGCCGTAGCGGGAGGACCAAGGGCTGCAGGAGCCAAAGGATCTCCCAGAGCCAGAGCCCCACAGGCCCCGGTAACCCAGGGAGCCCCCACAGGCCCCCAGACCCCCATAGCCCAGGGATCCGTAGCCCCCATATCCATAGAGACCCCCATAGCCCAGAGATCCATATCCCCCATAGCCCAGGGATCCATATCCCCCATAGCCCAGGGATCCATATCCCCCATAGCCCAGGGATCCATAACCCCCATAGCCCACGGAGCCATAACCCCCATAGCCCAGGGAGGCCCCAGAGGCTCCAAGGACGGGTGCTCCAGCAGATCCCACCACGGACTCCTGTGGGAAGGAGCTGAGGATGGGGCCGGGGAAGGTGACCACCACGGCAGGAGGCTGGATCACGGTGGTGGAGTCGGGGCACTGGCGGACACACGGCTCGTTCCCGCTGTCAGCCAGGGGCTGGGGCCGGATGAGGCCGGAGCCAGAGGTGGAGCACAGGTCGTAGCAGGACATTTTGCAGGGGTGGAGGTTAATCTGTAGAAGATGTTAATTTCTATTAATTTTAAAGGAGTAGCAAACTTTAGGCTGTGCTGAAGCAGTCCAAGGGTATCAGTGATACATCTAGGAACTAAATGTATTTCCTATTCCTATTTTTCCTATCCCTATGATCTCTAGGCTACTCTTGACTTCAGTCCAAGACAGTTCACTTCAGTTGTATCTTTGAATTTCCAGATCAGATCATTTGTTTAGTACTACATTACTCTCAGTTGATGGTTTCTACTTGGATTTGATCTCTCCTGTTACAAACTCAGCAAAACTCCACCAAATACAGCCACATATACAGGTTATTCCTTATCTCCTAAAATACAGTCAAGGAATCCTTTGGAATGCTAAAGTAATACAAGTCTGGGGTTCAAAACCACTTGATGAACCCCTCTCCTACAAGACCTAGAGATGAAAGAGAAATTAAGCTCCAAATACCCTACAGAGCAGTGGCAGCCTGACCACAACCGGAGGGGACTCAGTAAAAATCCAGATTTCTTGACAAGAAATTCAATGTAGAGAAGTTTGAGAGAAAAGCGACTTACCTGGTTCACGAAGGCAGAACAGGTGAGCGAAGTGGATGGAAGGACCTGATGCAGACACCTTTTATAGAGCTCCCTGCTTGCCCAGAGGGCACCGGGCACCTCATGCGTGAGTTCATAATTAGATCCCAACCCCAAATTGCAGGACACATAATTCCTCAAAGTGCTGAAATTGTCTTTGCTTATTGCTGGTGCACTTCAAACCCACACATAGCGTGAGCTGCACATTCCACCCCACACCTCTATTGTCCCTGGGCTTCATGTGGGGAATTATTTTTTATGATCCCATTGCTTTCCTTAGCGTTAGGGGAGGAAATAAAGCTGACTTGATTTATTTATGAGTCCTTCATAATTAGGATGATTGAAGGACATTCATTTTTTTGTCCGGGTACAGGTCCTTGAGTGTGATCAAGAGGAGACCTGGAGCCAATGGAATTTCTTTCAGGAAATCAAATGTGGACTGGGGACAAGTAACAAAGGGAAAAACATTTGTTCTGCAGCCTCAGCACTCCTCCCTCCACCTACTCAAGGCAAGGCAAACACAATAATCAGGAGCACCTTTTAATGCATTTTATATCATAAAATCCTCTCACGGAATGGTTTGGGTTGGAAAGGACCTTAAAGATCATCCAGTGGCACCACCTGCCATGAGCAGGGAATCTTCCATAGACCAGGTTGCTCCAAGCCTCATCCAGCCTGGCCTTGGACACTTCCAGGGATGGGGAATCCATGGAACCACCTGTGCCAGGGCCTCCCCACCCTCACAGGGAACAATTCCTTCCCAATATCCCATCTAAACCTCCTTTCTGTCAGTTTTAATCCATTCCCCCTTTTCCTGATGCTTCAGCTCTGGGAAAAGGTCTCTCCCTATGTTCCTTGTTAAACTCATCTCTCTCGGTTCTCTTTCAGTCCCTGGAAACAGAGAAATATTTCACTTGGCAGCCACAATTCCATGGAAATTGAGGTTTTTTTGAGTTGTTTCATCAAGCTTTGCTTTCCTTTCTCGTGTTTCTCCTCATATTTTTACGTTAGAGACACAACATTCTGCATTTCAAACAAAAAAGAAAAATAGATTTTATTCTTAAGGTCAAAGACAGGAAGGTCAATGTTATAAACCATGAGCTGATTATAGGAAAAACCCAAGTGGCCTCAATTTACCTATTTTAATGTGATAATCTCTTGTAATTGCGGGGCGTTTACACCCAGGCACAGGTTTTATATAACTCTGACACAGTAGGAACAAGTCAGTAATGGGTGTTCAGGAGCTATTTGAAAATCCCTTGGAATGTTCTTGTAAAACTTTGACATGATTTTTTTTTTTCCCAGGATAATGGCTCAGGAAATTCTCATATGTATCTCCAGATTTGGAAAAGCTCATAATTTATAAATAATACGTGGTGTGAAGATAACCATGTGGGTGATTATGATAACAGCAATAATGATAGAGTAGGGCAATCATGGTGTAAACAGAGAAAGAAACCTCAGCAAATCCAACATTTGCTTTTCCCAGCAGATTCTCACCTCCTAATTGCTCTGTGCTGAAAGATGCCATCAAGAATGGGATTAGCTGCAAGATCATCTCTAAAAGCAAAGGATTTTTATTTCCACTACAGCTAAATTTGGGATTTCTCCCATATAGAAGCATGGAATGGTTTAAAGTTGGGAGGGACCTCAAAGACCACATTGTTTCACCCCCTGCCATGGACAGGGACATCTTCCACCATCCCAGGTTGATCCAAACTGTCCTTGAACACTTCCAGAGATGGAGCCATCTCAATAAAACATAAATTCAATTAGTAATTCAATGTACACTCTGATTATTTTGAGCTTTCCACTCTAATCCTTAAAACCATAAATATCTCTCCCATCAGAGCTAAACTTGGGTTTAAGCTGTGGGTTGAGGGTCAGATAAAGCCTAAGGCTCTTCTGGATATTTGTGTCCCCAAATCATTCAATGATATTATAATTTATGTAAATGTCTAAGCATAATTTTATTATAAGACGGGACAAGAATATTTATGTATAAACAGCTCAGTACATGATGCCACTCCAAAAAACTAATTCATGAATCATGTTTCAGGATGAAAGATGCACTCATTTCACCCATCAGCGTTCCAGATCAAAGGCCCTCATGTGACGTAATGCGATAATTGAAATCAAGAATAAACACAAACAGAAAGAGCAACAATTTCATCACTTTGAGCAGCAATCAATACAAAAAATGTTCTGTGTCAACTAATGAGCTCCTCTGAGCCCTCGGGCAAGTCTGAACCGTATAAAAGCTGTCTCCACTTGGGGTTCTCCCAAACGTCTTCCCTTCACTCGTTCTCCTCAACGACTTGGTAAGTCTGCAACTGCTCTTTGCTGCTTTTGGAACTGCTCTTTGCTGCTTTTGGAATCCTTCTTTCCTACTTTTGGAATTGCTCTTTGCTGTACAGCTCATGTGGGGTGGTCTCTTCCATTGGGAACTTGTAGGCAAAATTTCAGGTGAAGAGATAAATCTTACAAAAACCTTGGGGACAGCTGCTCTTTTGAGGTTTTGAGGTTGGTGTTTGATTCCAAACCAAACTGAAGGTTTCTTATTATGGCAGAAAATTCACTTGAATATTGGGTTGCCTTCACCAGTTCTATCCATGATGCGACTGGTTCAATGTTTATTCCTATCCTCTGTTTGGTTAAAAGAGTATCTGGAAATTATTTGGAAAGTTTAAATCTTCCTGGTTCACAGGGAAATGTTGAGCTTAGAGGCAAACCTGCCATTAGATCCAGTTTATTCTATTACAAATCACCCAAAATGGTTTTAATTCAAGATAAATGGGCATGAACAGTCCTAGAGATCAGGCACTGGCTGATCTGAGAAGAACTGAGAACTGTTTAAAATGTTCTGTAAGAGATTTATTTAAGATTAAAAGGGATCCTTGAGGGAATTGATGGAGCTGAAATGTGAAGCGCTGGGTTTTTCTGAGTTAATGAGGGCAAGTGGTTCGGTATGAAAATTTTTCAAAAGAGTTCAGAGCCCAAAATCAAAATGCTGGTGTGTTAAGCTCATTGTAGGGATCTCAAAACCCTGATTCAATGTTTGGAAACTTGGGACGATCATCTTTGCAATTCCCTTGTAATGGTCTCATCCAACAAGCTACCGAGTAAATCTGAACAGACAATGATTTATAATCCCTGTTTTGAGAAGGATCAGCACAAAGGAGATCAGTGGGAATGAAGAGCCAGAGTCACGAAATCCTGAATAACAACACACTCGACTCTTGGAGCAGAGTCCCACTCCGTGTTGATGCCCTGACTCACCAAAGTGCCCGAGCAAATAGTTTTGGCTGTTCTTATTCTATTTTCATCTTTAATAGATGTGGGGAAATTTCAGTGCTTCAAAGCGCTTCAGTCTGGGGAAAGGCAGCCAAGTCCAGAGCCCTTTTCTGTCGGGAAGTAACACCTTGTACTTGCTCAAATCAACTCTTGTAGATCGACCTCCACCCCTGCAAAATGTCCTGCTACGACCTGTGCTCCACCTCTGGCTCCGGCCTCATCCGGCCCCAGCCCCTGGCTGACAGCGGGAACGAGCCGTGTGTCCGCCAGTGCCCCGACTCCACCACCGTGATCCAGCCTCCTGCCGTGGTGGTCACCTTCCCTGGCCCCATCCTCAGCTCCTTCCCACAGGATTCCGTGGTGGGATCTGCTGGAGCACCCGTCCTTGGAGCCTCTGGGGGCTCCCTGGGCTATGGGGGTTATGGCTCCGTGGGCTATGGGGGTTATGGATCCCTGGGCTATGGGGGATATGGATCCCTGGGCTATGGGGGATATGGATCCCTGGGCTATGGGGGTCTCTATGGATATGGGGGCTATGGATCTCTGGGCTATGGGGGTCTGGGGGCCTTTGGGGGCTCCTCCCTGGGCTATGGGGGTCTGGGGGCCTGTGGGGGCTCCCTGGGTTACCGGGGCCTGTGGGGCTCTGGCTCTGGGAGATCCTTTGGCTCCTGCAGCCCTTGGTCCTCCCGCTACGGCCGCTACAGCCGTGGCAGCTGTGGCTCCTGCTAAACCCGGCGGAAAAATCCCTCAACTCGGCAAATGACACTTTTGGATCCTCACCTGAGCTCCTGAGGAAGGGGCTCAGCATCAGACTTCACACCATGGAGTCATAACCCCTCTAGAAATTCTGCTTTTTGTTTCCTCCTTCCTTTGCTCGATCTCCTCTTCCCCGCCCCTGCCAGTGGCCAGGTGTGGGGCTCCACTGGCATCTCCCTGAAGCCGCTGCCTCCTGCCACAAGGCTGAGGGAACAGCTCTCGTGAGCCAGAGAGGGACAACCTGCCTGTCTCTGCCTCATGTGTCCTTGTCCAGTGGGGCCTTTCCTGCCCTTGCAATAAAAAAATCCTGCATCCAACACCTGCTTTTGTTTTTGCTGTTAGTCCCCCAGAGTGGGATTCAGGGCTCCCTCTCTTTCCCATCAGAACCAGGCTGAGATGCTTTTGGTCAGACCTGCAGCTGAGAATCCTCTCCACCTTACACTAATTATTCCAGTTGTCAGACTTCCAGTAGTTATTCCCATTATTTCCATCCAGTTTGGCACTGGAACAGGGAATGGTCACATCCCCAAGGCTGTCAGAGCTCAAGGACAACACTCTCAGGCACAGGGTGGGATTCTTGGAGGGGCTGTGCAGGGCCAGGAGTTGGATTCAATCCCTGTGTGGCCCTTCCAACTCAGGATATTCCATGATTCTATCTTTAAGTGGTTAATTCACTGCTGGAATTCCTTTTAATTTTACATCTTCCAGGCAATGTATTACAAATCATCCAACTGCCTTCAAAGACAAAGATAAAAAGTATTGCCTTAAGTTCTGCAAAGCATGTTCTGGAAAGGGATGATAGGAGGAAGGTGAACAAAGGGAAACAATTTTTGAGATAGGTATCTGATGAGCAAAGATGAGGCACTACTTTCTCTTTTTTCGTTAATCACTGCCATAATAAAGTTGCCTCAGGAAAGGTTTGGCTGAACCTGTCAGCAGGTGAGGTAAAAAGAACATGAACTGATGCATTAGAGAGGATTTACCTCTTCCTTCACTGGACTCTTTCAAAGAAAATGTCTTGAGCAGTGTCAAGGAACAGCAAATCTCATTTTTCACAGATAATTTCAACATTCTTCCTTGTATGGGACTGGATCTGTCAGATGGCCATGAGCAATAAATCGAAATGGGAATTAGTCCATGCACCCATGAATGCTGCTTTTATTTTAAGAAAACAAGGTTTTGTTTTTATGGGTAAACAAATACTTATTGAGAATATTTTGACCAAAAATCACAGAATTATTTAGGTTGGAAAAGGCCTTTGAGATCATCCAAGCTGTGCCTGGTCACCTGGTCACCCAGACCAGTGTCCAGTCCTCCCTTGGACATCTCCAGGGATGGGAACTCCAAACCTCCCTGAGCCCCTTCCAGGGCTGACCACCCTTTCCAGGAGGAAATTCCCATGTCCAACCTGAACGTCCCCGTTGCAGCTCAAAAAGCTCTTCCCTGACGGGTTCTCCTCTCTCTCCCTGCTTCATCCTCCCTGTCCCCTCTTTCCTCTCATCCAGGGCAGTGCCTCAGATAAACTTTACAAAACACGGGTGCTTTTCTCTCCATTTCTCTTCTGATCTTTGCCTCCACCGCAGCCTCCAAGAGGTGCTTGGGTGTAAATCACCAGCCCAGCCAAATGCCTGAGCTGCGACTGTCAAATTTCACCTGATCCTCTCAGCGAGGCTGTGCCAGGCAGGTACCAGCCTAATTAGGTGTTGTGTCAGACAAGTGCTCAGCCCAAGATAACACCCCTGGAGAGAGCCATTAACACCGAGGGAGCAACGATTACACAGCTTTAATTTGGGCTGGATGCCTGCTCAGAGTGAGCTCACGTCTGATTGCAAAATCCTACACAGAGCTGACCTTTCTCTCAGTGTCTCAGCGGGAGTTATGGGGCGGAGGGAGTTTACTCCATTCGTTACTCAAGGATCCATCCTGAAAAACCTCTAATTATTCATTTGCATTCCTGGCATTGGCACATCTTTTGGGAGCCCTGATAACAGAAAGCTGAGTGGCACTGAGCAGGAGAGAACCAGAGTTTCAGACTGGAAAAACGAGGTGGTTGAACTGCTGGGAGCAGCAGTAACAGGGTGATCATCATGGCTGTGTGACCATGGCTCTGCTAAAGGACCTGGGACTGAAATCTCAAAGCAACTACACCTTCACTATGCCCTGGACATTAAATTTCCTTGTCATCAGCTCCGTCTCTTTCACTTTCTTTGTCTTAGTCTTTCTTCTTTATATTTCTCCCTCTCCTTGTTTCTCATCTTCTCGTTTCTCTTCTCCTTCTCGTTCGCCTTCTCATCCTTCATCTTCTTCTTCTCCTTCTCCTACTCGTCTTCTTCTCCTTCCCCTTCTTCCTCCCGTTCTCCTTCTCCATTTCCTTCTCCTCCTTTTCCTTCTCCCTCTCTTAACCCCCTTTGATTTCATTTTCTTCTCCACTTGAACCTCCACTGTCCCAGTCCTCCCACGCCCTCCCCGTTCCCCTTCC
>VWPU01004605.1:0-16059 GCA_013398955.1 Callaeas wilsoni
GCGGGGCCGGGCCGGGCGCTGCCGTCCCCCGCCCCGTACCGGCACCCCCGGAGGGGATGGGGGGTGGGCTGCAGCCCCGGGACGGGCGGCGGCGGCGGCGGGTCGGCCTCCCCCCGGTCGGGGCTACCGCGAGGGCAGCTTTGTCCGGGGCTCGGCCGGGGAAGCGGGGCCGGGGCGTGCACACGCGTGTCCGTGCGTGCGGGTGTGCCCGTGGCCATGTGCTGGCGTGTGCGTGCCCGTGCGTGTGCACACGCGTGTGCCGGGGCTCGCAGCGGAGCATCGGTACCGGGCACGGCGTCAAAGCCCCGCGGGATCGGGATGCTGTTGGGGCAGGTCGGGGTGCCGGGCAGCGCGGCCCTCCGGGGATCGGGGTGCTGCGTGGGAACCTACAGACGGGGCGGGGGTCATCGCCTCCGGGCCCGGCGCTGCTGGGCGCCGTCGGTGACTGCCTGGTCCCCGCTCCTGTCGCTTCCCTTGGGGGTAACTCGCTCGGCTCCAGCTGTGTCCGCTCGGCTCTGCCCTTTTCGGGACCCACGAGTGGCCGTGTCCGGAGGCGTGGAGTGCCCCACGCCTGCGGGACGCATGTGCTTCCAGCTCTGCAGCGGCTTCCTGGCATTGGCAGAGCTGGGGGGCTCCCGGAAAGTTTGGGGCTTCCCGCCCTGCTTCTGCCCCATGGGGCTGGAAAGGGTTTGGGGACAGCTGGGTGACACTGGACAGTGTTCCCCTCATGTTCAGAGGGAAGGGCTTGGGCTGCCCCGGGCTCCTGCCCTTCCCTGCAGCCTCCCTTGGACCCCAGGCCCAACTTGCTCTCACCCCTCACTGTGCTCAGCTTCCCACTGACAGGAGGGGGCTGCTGAGCCCCCCGGTTCTCAGCCTGGTGCCCAGGACCATTCTCCAGCTAACACTCTCTCTGCAGGTGTGCCTGCACCGCGTCCTCTGCTCCACCAGCCACAGCAGCGCCTGGATCCTGCTCCCGGTCCTGCTGCGCCGGGAGAAGGCTGACTTTTACGGTAGGCAGCCGACACTGTTCCTCCCTTCCCATGTGCCTGGGCACCGTGTGCCACCACATAGGCTGTGCCAGGGACAGCGAGTGCTCCAGGTGGCCACCCAACCTGTTGTCATGGGTGGCACGGAGAAAAACAGTCGGCATCTGAGGTGTGCTGGGGTGCTGCTTGCTCCTCACTTCCCCATCCTCTCTCTTGCAGACCCGTGGCAGGACTAGCATGGGAGAAGCGTTCCCTGGGCATGGGCAGCGCTAAGGAGCCCGAGGGGCTGCAGGTGCTGAGCCGCCAGGCCGGGGCCGAGGACGCCTGTGAGCCCAGTGCCAGCTCCCCTGGCTGCCCAGCGGCAGGCGAGTGCCTGCCTGGCTCCGGCTGTGCTGCGGGAGCCCGTGCCATGAGGACCTGCTGTGTGGCTGAGGCAGAGTCCCAGGGCACCAAGGCCAGCTCGGTGGCAGAGAAGAAGGTGCCCTCACCAGCAGGACCAGCTCCTGGCACACTTCTCCAGGACACCAGCACAGAGCAGAGTGTGGCAGTAGCAACAGGGAACTGCGGGGGACCAAGTGGTGCTGCCGCTGCCTGTGGTCCCACAGGGATGGGGGTCCCCAACACCCAGAAGGAGAACGCAGCCCCCACTTCCCCTGTGCCCAATCCCTGCCTCCAGGCAACCAGCAAGGACATGGGGAGCATGCCGGCTCTTGCCAAACATGTGGCATTCGTGGAGCCCACTGCAAGCACCGGGACAGCTGAACTTCCAAGCCAGGAGCAGCCCAACGATGGCAAAGGGACATCCCTGGGTGCTGCTCCCCAGACAAAGAGCAGTGAGGCTCCCAAGCACCCCCAGGGGGGCACAGCAGACCCCCCCAGCACCAGCACTACAGGGATTGGGGGTCAAAGTGAGGCAGGACCGAGCTCCACCGCTCTGGGCCAAGGCAAAGCCAAGGGGAGCTCAGCCCGGGATGTGGGTGCTGGGAGCAGCCAGCAGCCCCAAAGAGGCAAGCAGCTCTGTGAATCCTACTCCTTTGAAGTGACCCCATCCCAGGATGCTGGAACACAAGACACAGGGACGCAAGTGGACAGCCGTGTGTCCCTGGTGTCGGTGGCCTTAAGCCCCATGAGCCCCCCATGTGGGGCTGCTGCCTTCACCTTCCCCAAGAGAGAGACGGCCTCTGCAGCCCCACGCCTCGAGCCCTCCAAGAAGGACGCAGAGATGCAGGTGTCCATGCCTGTGGAGACCCGCTCAGTGGCCACTGGGCCGATGACACCAGTGGCCAAGTCCCCGCAGACCTCGTATCCTGAGGTGCAGGTGAAGGGGACAGTGCCGGAGGTGGTGGAGGAGGAGCCTCCGGAGCCCATCCGGGAGGTGAGCTGGGATGAGAAGGGGATGACGTGGGAGGTGTATGGGGCCTCCATGGAGGTGGAGGTCCTGGGCATGGCCATCCAAAAGCACCTGGAGAAGCAGATTGAGGAACATGGGCGGCAGGTGGTGGTGACCCCGCAGAGCACCCGCACCGGCTCCATCAAGGGAGGGCCCCGCAAAGGCGAGGCCAAGAGGCAGCCCAGTGTCTTTCGGGCTCTGCTGCAGAACGTCCGGCGGCCCCGGTGCTGCTCCCGCGCCGGCCCTGCCACGGAGTGAGTCGCTGCCCATGCTGGCAGGGTGGGGGTGTTTTGGGGCTTCTCAGAGAAAATGGGAGTGGGTCCCTGCCCTGGCGTCCTGAGACACCCGGTGCCAGTGTGCAGGGCTGCGGTGGTGATGGAGCACTGCACACTGGGACAAGGTATCTCCTTTGCTGGGGTCCTCCCTGTCAGCCTGGGGTTCCCCCATGAGTGTAGCCCCATGAGGGGCCCTGGGACATGAGACTGGTGCCCTGTCTCTGTGCTTGGTGGCTTTTTTCAGCACGAGGAAGCGCGTGGCTCCTTCCAGATGGAGGCAGCTTCTCCTGTGCGTCTCCTGCCTGTGGCACAGGTCTGAAGATGGCTCAGGGTGGGTGCTGCTGCCTGCCCTGAGCTCTGGCACCCCAAGCAGCAGCATCACTTCCCATGCTGGAGAGACACTGGTGCATCGCCCTGCCATTGCTTTGCCTGCCCAGGGCTTGGACACACTCCAGCAAGCCTATGGCCGTGCATGTGTGGGTCCCCACAGCTGCCCACGGCAGGCACCAGTCCCCCAACGGCCCTGTCCTCTCTGCCCCCCTGCCGTGTTGTGGGTGCCCTGGAGCTGGGAGGATGCGGCCGCACAGGGCACCAGGACAGATCTCAAATAGGAGAGACAGGGGCCAGCCACCTGTGTGCTGGAGAGCTGCTCATCCCTATCACCATGGCTGGAGGTGCTTGGGGAGTCTGTCCCCATGGCCCCCAGCTTGACCTGCCTGGAAGCAGCACCTCACCACAGCTGGTGGTGGGCATGAAGCCTGCCCTGCTTCCAGGCCTGTCCAGCTGCCCCAGTGGTGCTGGAAAGGCCCCACATGCTGGGGACACGGGCACGTGTCCCGCTGGCCCTGCTGGCTTCTCTTCTCCGACGGCAGCTGGGGATGCGAGGACTGCAAAACGCTGCCACTTTTTACAGCTGGGGTTTTACAGGGTGGGGGGAGGGGAGCTTTTATTGAACTGTGTTTGCATTTTTGGAGCTTTTTAAGAGACACTTTCAGCCATGAGCGTCCTGCCTGGAGCCACCTCCTCGGTGGTGGCCTGTGGGGCTGAGACCATCTTTTCACACCCTGTTCCTACGTTGCCTGTGCTCTGCTAGGCTGAAGAGCTTTGGGAGTGAAGGGTCAGTCTGCAGGGGGGTGAACATCCCTGTGGTCGGGCCAACATCCCTGTGGCTGGCAGCACCTCAATGTCCTGCCAAGACGTGGATCTTGGCCCCCCCAGCCTGGCCCCATACAGAGGACCAGCCCCATAGTGCCACAGCAAAAGGGGCCCAGGCCTGTGTCCAGCATCTGATGGGCAGGAGGCTGCAAACAAGGGGTGCTTGGAGAGCTGCACCGTCCCCTCTGGGCAGAAGTGCAGGAGGGCTCAAGGTGCCAGAGTCACCACTGCAGCCATTTTCCCTCGTTAAGGGTATCTTGCCCACCTAAACCCGCACTGTACATCCTGGGCTTGTTTTGTCCCTGTGGGGCTGCAAAGGGCTTGCTGAAGTGCCAGCTGGCAGCCAGGGCCGTGGCAAGTGCCCACTCTGTGCCGCCGCACTCGCCGGGACCTGGCTCTGCTCAGTGCCTTGGGCTGTGGGACCGGTGCCACGGCCGTGCCAGGAAGACCAGGAGCCCTGGGGCATCCCCTTGCCACCCTGCCCCAGGCTGTGCTCACCTCCAGCCCCGCACTGCCAAGCTGTGGCACACCTGCGCTGCAGCTTCATCACCTATTTTCTTCTTTTTTTTTTTTTTTTTTCTTTTTGGGGGGGGACGGGGGGAGGAAGGGGCGGGAGGACCAATCTGTCAATGTGGATGTTGGGTAATAAAACCTTGCACAAACATCTGCGCGGGGCTGCCTGCACCTCCCTCCCCCGGGGCAGAGAGGGTCCTGGGGACAAGAAACCAGGCTGAGCCCCACAGTGGCACCTCCCCTCTGGCACCAGCTGGCCCAAAAGCAGCACTTCATGCTGGGAGAGATGACTCCAAGCTGACTGAACCCCCCAGGCAGATGGGCTGATAGCCACAGGACACCGTGACCCTCGTGGAACACTTTTATTGCCAGACACTGAATATATCACCACCAAAGCAGCTGCCCGAGTCCCGCTCCGGCCCCGCTGCACGCTGTGAACCCGCTCACAAATCCGTGGTGGTGAAGGTGGGGTTGAGGTACGCTGTTTTGGTGGGTTCCTTCAGGTTCAGGGCAGCGACCAGCACCTCCTTGTCAGTGGGGTCGGTTGGCTTCATTTTGACCTGCTGCAGGAAGAGAGCATGGTCAGAAGGGTGGGGACAGAGATGTAGGGCAGGGACACCCGTCCTTCCCAGGAGCTGAGGGCTGTTGAGGGGTGCAGAGTAAAGGACACAGGGGGTCCATGAGGCCCTGGGGACCGCAGCAGAGAGAAGAGGATGCAGGGTGCTCTGTCAGGACTCTGCACACTTACCTCGACCTCGAAGTCGTCATCCGCTGGTGCATTTACTGTATTTTCATCCAGGGAATTCATGCTGCAGAGAGTGGAGGGTGGGAGGTAGAAGAGGACCCAGGCACTGGAGAAGTGAGGTATAGGGTGACAGCCTGTGGCCTTTGGGACCTGCCCACAGAGCTCACCTGGTCACAGAGATGGAGTCCTCGTGGAAGCCCAGGTCGTGGGAGGGATCGAGCGGGCGGTTCAGCATGGGGTTGGCCCTGGTCAGGGATGGGTGGCAGGTAAGTGCTGCCCCTTGGGGTGCTGCAGCCCATGGATGTGGGGACCTGCCTAGTCTCTCCCCACCTGCTGCAGAGAGCCCCCCACTCACCCCTCGGCGTTGTACTGGTTGGTCCCGGGGATGCCAGCTCCCTGCTGTGCTGTGGCAGGGTTGAATGTTTTGGCCACCTTCAGAGCTTTCATCGCACTCAGCTTCCTCTTGTAGCTGCAAAGCCCAGGGATGGGGTGGGTGAGAGGGGCAAGGGGCAGCTGGGCTATGGAATGGAGTGGGCAGGAGGATAGGGATGGCTCTGGGGGTGCTGGTGAGGATAAGGGCAGTGGGGGGGTGGTAGGAGGGGGTGCAGGCACTGTGGTACCTCCTGGTGGTGAGTACAAAAACCAGGGTCATGACGAGTATGAAGATGAGCAGGAATGCCGCCAATCCTGCGATTACGCCAATCAGCTCCGTTTCCCTGGTGGGCTGTGTCACCTCCCCAGGGCCCTGGCACAGAGCAAGAGTGAGGGCACAGTTCCAGCCAGTGGAACCCTCTAGCCAGCCCCAACGGGGTTGTTGCCCTCTCCCTGTGCCCCTTGCCTGGCCCCACTCACAATGACAACCAGGCCCAGTTTCACCAGCTCAGCCAAGCCCAGTGGGTCGGACAGTATGAGCCTGCCAAGCAAAGCGGAGGTGTGAGCAGCTGGGCTGGTTCCAGCACGTGGCAGTGCCCGTGCACAGCCCCAGCACTCACATGCTCACATCATTGACGTCCAGGGCAGTGCCATTGCTGTACACGAAGTAGGCCTCCATCACTGACTTGGCATCCACCCTGCAGAATCAGAGAGATGGGAGGAGTGTGGTCCTGGGGTGCAGGGCATGGTGCCACCCCATGGTGACACCCCTGATGCCATCACCATGTCCCCTTCCCCACCACCACTCACCGGGTGTCACGGGTGTCCTCCACCTTTCGGATGGCCACCACGTGGACTGCTGCTTTGGTCACAGTGGTCAGGGCCCTAGGAACAAGAGAGATGGGAAAAATTGGGCTGCTCATGGGCACAGGAAGCAGACGGACCCACTGAAGCCCCTTCATCTGGTGGGGACCTGCCTGGCCCACCTCGTTCACAGTCCATGAAGCTGAGAGACAGAGCTGGTGGGTCCAGCTTTGCACCCCTAGCCCCGGCCCAGCACCCCTTACAATTCAATATTTTTGGAGTTACTCTGGACTTCTTCCACCGTTGACACGAACTGGAGCCGAACGCGGTAACTCTGATCCACCGTGAAGATCTGCACGTGGGGGAGCAGGAGTGAGCGGGGCTGGGCTGGATGCATGGCGTCCTGGGCCGGGGAATGGGGGTGACACTCACATTCAGCACAGTCTGTGCTCTGTGCACTGGTTCCTCGCCATCCTGAGCCTCCACCGTCACCCTGTACTGCCCCTTCAGTGATTCATCAAGGTTGCTGGCCACCCTGCGAGGACAGGGACATCAGCGATCCCACTGGGCTGCACAGGATGTCCGCTGCCATCCCTCAAGCTCCATCCTACCTCCATGTCCAGGCAGGACTCCAGAAAGGCTTTGTCCCCTTTCCAGCCTGTGCTGGCCCTGCAGCCTGCAGGAGCTGAGCTGCATCCCCCCACCCCGTCCCAGACCCATGGCCTCACAGGATACTCCCGATGTAGGTGCCCTTGTCGAGCGTCGTCAACACCCTGAAGAGGTTCTCGAAGGGCCGACTGACCCCGTTGTCCTCCACAAGCACCACACTGATGATGGAGAAGGTGATGGCTCCCCCCTGCCCTGAGTCAGCATCTGTGGCCTGCAGGGACACAGCATGGCAGGAGCACGGGTGGGAATGGCCCCTGCCTGCCCATGGTGGGGACAGGTGAACAAGGTTCCATGGACTGACAGATACAGGCAGGCAGCTCCTCACCTTCACAGTAGCCACTTGCAGGTCCACAGGAGAGATTTCAGGGACAACCACTGCCAGGGACAGAGAGATGGATGGTGCAGTCATACTGGTGAGCAGCCAGACTTGCTGCAGACCCTATGCCCACACAGCCCCAGGGTTTCAAGCACCTGCTGCTGCCCTTGGCCCCACAGCCTTCATGGAAAGCACTGAGTAATCCCAGCCCGACCCCTGCATTGCTCACAGCCCTGCCCTGGACTCAGGGAGGATCCTTGCTGTTGGTGAATGTGGCAGGGCATGTGTGGGTGCAGTGAGGAGCCCACGTGATGTGCCAACCCCAGCTGCTCACCGAAAGTCTCTGAGATGGCCTCGAAGACTGGCATGTTGTCATTCACATCAGTAATGATGATCCTCAGGGTTTCTGCAAATGTCCCAAAAGCAGAGCTCTGATCACCAACGGAGCAGCCCTGCAGCACCATCCTCTGCTTCTTGTGGGAGTCCTGTCCTCCCAGCAGACTCAGGTCAAAAGAGCTGGGGACACCCTCCCTCTGTAGTCAAACCACCCAGCTCCCGCCCTGCTGCCCACAGCTTCTTGTAGGAGGTGGGAGAGGCAGGTCCCAGCACCTGCCCTGCCCAGTGGTGGTGGAAGGAGCGGGCAGTGGGGGCCGTACCGTTCTGGCTGTAGCGGCTGCCCTTCTCAGTGTACAGGTCCTCCACCCGCAGTGTGAGCAGGACCCTGTCACACACCTCATAGTCGATGTCTGAGCTGTTCACCAGCACCGAGCCGTTGGGTGCCAGCATGAACCAGTCCCAGCACACGTCCCCAGCACTGCTGTCCCCCTTGAAGCAGGTGACTGCCAGCTCCTCAAAGACCAGCGAGTGGTTGGTGTCAGGGTCAAAGGCGTTCAGCGTGTGGACTAGACCCTGCTGCGTCCCGTTCTCAGACACTGACACGTCCTGCAGTGAGCTTGGCAGGATGGTGGGGGACTCGTCATTGACATCTAGGATGTGGACCATCACTGAGACGTTGGCCTTGTCCCCTGTGTTGTCTGCAGCCGTGTTCTCTGCCAGCACTGTCAAGGTGAAGAACTTCTGCTGCAGGGTGTCATAGTCCAGGGACATGTCAGGGTCTACAGATAGCTGCCCACTGTAGTTCCCTGGCCCCAGGCGGGATGAGCGGATTAAGAAGTTGCTGGAGCCACTGCCTCTTTCAAGTCGGAATGAAATGCGGGAATTGATCTCTGTCCGGTCGGCATCTGTGGCGTTCACCTCGCCCACGAAGGACCCTGCAGGTGGAGACAGACACTCTGTGGGTAGTGGGCACTGACTCAGGGCCACTGCTGGTCCCACAAGCCTGGCCATGCAACTTCTACCTGGAGAGTCTTCAAAGACTGAGAACTCATAGGACTGGTTGAGGAACACAGGAATGTTGTCATTCAGGTCCTGCAGGAGACAAAGCCCATGGCTGTAGCCCTTCCAGGAAACAGGATTCCCCACAGCCAGCTGGGGACAGGAGTATGGGCACCTGCCTGCCCACAGGCAGGAGCTACACAAGCCCTCTCCTGCCTCCCTGCATCAACTATTCACTCTGCCCCCACAGAAAGCCTGGAGACACGGCACCTCTGCCATAGCCAGGGATTCCACATCTCAGCCCTGCCCATCCAAGGCAGTTCCAAGCCCCAGCCTGCCCCAGCATGTCCCTGCTTGTGCCCAGGGCTCACCCCCACGGTGATGGTGACGTTCACTGTGCTGTTCAGCGGTGGCTCGCCGTGGTCATACACCATCACCGTCACCACCATCTGTCCACGCTCATCTTCCAAGGCCTCGCGGTCCAGCGGCTCTACGCTGTGCATCTCACCTGTGTCTGCATTGATGGTAAAATTGTTGCTGAACAGTCCTGGCAAGATGTTGAAGCCCAATTTGCTGTTGAGGCTGTCAGGCTCGTCGTTGTCAATGGCCTGAAAAGGTCAGTGTTTGGAACAGGGCTGTCGGACACCTCAGGGACAGTCCCTCCTCTCTGCCAGCCCTGTCAAGCCCTCCACCTCTGTTGCTACATACCTGGATCTGTGTACTAACGTTCTGCCCCTCTTCCACCGAGATGAAGTAGGAGCCAATGATGATGGGTGCCATGTCATTGGCGTCCAGCACGGTGATCTCCAGCACCGTAGTGCCCACCAGGTTGCCCCCGTCCTTGGCCTGGAGGTTGGCATAGTAGATGGAG
The DNA here is from genome assembly GCA_013398955.1 of Callaeas wilsoni. Lineage (NCBI taxonomy): Eukaryota > Metazoa > Chordata > Aves > Passeriformes > Callaeidae > Callaeas > Callaeas wilsoni. The sequence continues at coordinate 9,432 of VWPU01004605.1, forward strand.
CGAGTCTCCCGGTCCAGCAAGCTCCCATCGTGCACCAGCAGTGCCCCGGTTGTGGCATTCACCGTGAAGATTTCACAGCTGTGGCATACACAGAGCCATCACTGGGGCTCAGGCCTGGAGCCCCCTCCCCGGGTGATGCCCTGGTTGTGGCTGGCTCTGCCCTTACGTACATGCTCTCCGGGAGCAGCTGGTAGGTGATCTGGCCCAGGACACCACTGTCTGGATCATAGGCCTAAAAGACAGAAGAAACCATCTGGTCAATCTGTTTCAGCCCTTGGAGCAGTGATGAGTCTGGGGCAGTGGCTGTTGGCAGTGAGCACCCCAAAAATGTGGCCCTGATAGGCAAGGGGTCCCACCCCTGAGCACCCACCGGCCCTGAGTCCTTCCTGTGTGCATGAAGATATCAATGCCCTCAGCACAAGCTGTACTAGAAGTGCCAGGTGTGCCCAGTGCCCTGCTTGGGGATATAAGCTGTGCCCACTCCCTGCTCAGTGCCTGACCGTGATGTTTGGGGAGATGATGGTGCCAGTAGGGCTGTTCTCCACCACGCTCAGGTAGTAGGTGCTCTGGGGGAACTCAGGGATGTGGTCATTGCTGTCGATGAGGTCGATGGTCACGGTGGCTGTGGAGCAGCAGTCTGTGGGGTTCCCCGTGTCATTAGCAGTGATCTGCAGGATTGAGAAGAGACTGTGTCTCACCTGGGTCCCCAAACATTAGAGAGACCTGTCACACTCCAGCCCAGCTCCCCTGCACCAAACAAACTGCCAGGGCACAGCCCTGTTCTGCTTTGGCTCCTGAACTCTGCAAGAGAAGGGCCGTGTTCCCACTGTGCCCTAATGCATGCAGGGAGCAGGAACTGCCCCCACAGAGCAGGCCAGCCCTACAAGTCCCACCTGCACCACCATGACATGGCTTATCTCGTAGTCCACTAAGGATGAGTTTTGCACCAGGATCTGGACTTCCCCTGTGCCCACAATTGTTGTGGGGAATACAGTGAAGGCATCAGCATTCGGACCATGCAGGCTCAGCTCAAAACTGCTGTTGATGCCCTGCCAGGGAGGGACAAGAGTGAGGGTGAGTGGTGCAGCCAGGACAGACGCCTGCACCACAGCTCAGCCCCATGGACAGGCTCCTACCTTATCTGGGTCGTAGGCAATGATGTTGAGGTTGGACACAGGCAGTCTGGAGGAGGAGTGCTCTGTGATGCTGCCTGTGAACCTGTCCTGAGCACTGGTGGAGAAGTTGCAGCTGGACAGGGGGCAGTTATAGAACTGGGGCTTGTTATCATTGACATCTGTCACCAAGACTGTCACCAGGGTGCTGGTCTGGGACACACTGTTGTAGATATCCAGGTTCTTCTCGCGTGCCTGGACAGGAGGAGAGAGCAGGTCGGAGGAGCCCAGGAAGAGGAAGAGGATGGGGTTCCCCTTGCTACCTCTTACTCACCGTGACTTGCAGCAGCACCTGCTCGCTTGGCAGCTGCTCACGGTCCAGGGGCTCACTCACAGTGATGGTTCCCGTTGTGTCATTGATTACAAAAGGAACACTGGCATCTAGGAAAAGGGGACAGCAGGAAGCAGTGGCAGCCACTGGGAAAGGAAGGCCTGACCCTCTCTCTGCCAGCAGGTCAGGCTGGCAGAGCCTGGGTGCCCAGAACCAGTTTCCAGGGTCCCTCTTGCTGCCTGACCACCCCTCCCGCTCATAGCACTGTGTCACCCCCTGCCTGACCCATTCTGCCCCATCACTCACTGGTGATGCTGTAGAAGATTTCATCATTCACCCCTGTGTCTTGGTCCATGGCTGTGACAGTCAGCACAACGGTGCCCTGTGGGGACATGGCCATCAGGGCAGGACCTATGACATTTCCAGCTGCCCAAAGGCCTGATGGCCCAGACACTTCAGGGCATAAGAGCCCCAGGGAGGACCAGGGGCAGGGACATGACACTGGGGCAGGCAGGCTCCTGACCAGGTCGCAGTTCTCAGGCACAGAGCCTGAGTAGGGCTCATTGAGGAACCGTGGGTCCAGGTTGGGCACATCTTCAATAGTCAGGGACAGGTAAGTAAAGCTCTTCTGGATGGTCCAATTGTTGTGCAGCCATCCCCCGCCATCCTGAGGAGCAGAGCACCGGTCAGTCTCACAGCCCCCTTACCTGGCAGCCCTGCACCCCCAGCCCGAATGGTCCCCACCTGGGCGAGGATCTTGATCTGGTAGAATGTGTTCTTGGTATAGTCCAGGGAACCATTGAGCACCACACTCCCATTTGGCAGGATATAGAAGAGCTGGAGATTCCTCATGTTGTCTGGGATCACCTGAGCAGGAGACATCAGCCTGTGTCACCAAGGCAGGGAGCAGAGGTGTCCCAGCAGAGATGGGGGGCTCAATCCCCATCCTTCTGCCAAGCTTGGGGCACGGGGAGCCCCTACCACCTGGCTCATCCTTGGCCTGAAACTGTTCAGCACCCTGCACCCATTGCCCAGTGGGTCCTGACTCAAAACCTCCCTTCTTCTCCAGAAACATGGGGCTGCCCTGGCTGTGTCCCCCAGCACCTCAGCCCCATAGGGGTGGCCCAGGGGTGGGGCTTGGGTATGGTATGACGCACTCCACAATGATCTGTGCTCACCTCCTCGATGCCGTAGCTGACTCTGGAGGCATTCCCAGTGTCGCTGTCGTTGGCAAACACGGCGTAGATGATGCTGTGCAGACTCGCGTTCTGGGCACACAGGGGGGTGGTGGTGGGAGAGCAGGGGGGTGATGCTGGGCCCAGAGCCTGCCAGCCCTGCCCTGGGACGTTCTGGCCCTGCAGGGCTGCAGGTACTGCCCAGTGCCATGGGACACACAGGGATGAGCTGCTGCCCTTGCTCAGGCCCGGCAGAGGCTGGGGCCCCTCTCCACCCTCCCTGGGGCTCCTTGGGAGCAGGGGCTGCAGCCCGGCCCTGGAGTTGCTGGATGACAGTCAGACTCAGCCCCACACCCCATCTACACCTTGATCCAGTGCCACCCTGTCCTGGGCTGACAGGTAGCTTGGGCACACCCTGAACAGAAACTCTTTGCAAGGGCAGAGTCCCAGTCACATTCCAGCGCCTCAGTGCCACAGAGGCTCCTATCGGGAATTCCCTCGGCACAGAGTGCTCCCAGGTGCTGGCTGCATCATTGATGACCCCATGCCCAGACACACTGTCACCACACACCCATGTGTGGGGTCAGACAGTTCCCAGCTTGTTGTTGTCCTACTGCTGGCACACCCATGGCACAGGAGCCACCCAGCACCCCTGCCCCACTGCCTGTGGGAACTGGGAGGTCCCAGGAAAGTACCTCGGGGATGAAGGCATTATACGGCAGGTGTTGGAAGACCGGGGCGTTGTCATTACGGTCCTCCACGATGATGGTCATTTTTTGGGAGACCTGCCAGGTGTCAGAGAAGGCACGGGATGGGTGTCGGAGATGGTGGCCAGCAGAGCTGTGTGCAGTTCTAGAAGCCCACGCCCACCCTGGCCGGCCAGCCAGCATCACCCATCCGCTTCCAATTGCCTTCCCACTGAGCATTGTCCATGGCCCTGGCTGGGACCCTGCTCCCTTCCCCCTGCAGCCACCCAGCCCTTGCCCCAGCACTCACCTCATTATTTACACCATCGGACACTCTGGCAGTGATGGTGAGCCTGGCCTGGAGCTGAGGAGACACAAGGCAGGACTTGGTCAGGGCCAAGGTGAAGCTCAATCCTTGGACAGCTGAGCCCCAACCTCTGTGTAGGATGCTCCTCCCAGACAACTCTCCCTCCAGGAGCTGGGTTTTGGGGCCAGGGAGTGACCCACAAGCTCTCCCTCCACCCCCATGCCCCCAGACTCCCACTCAGGCAGGGACATCTGCCCCCATCCTCAGCCCACACCTCGCGGTCCAGGGAGTTCCTCAGTGTCACTCTGCCTGATTTGGAGTCGACAGAGAAGTAGAAGGCGTCTGTCCCTCCGATTTGGTAGGTGAGAGGGTCGTTGTCTAGGTCATAAGCTGACAGCTGGAAAGCAAACTGGCCTGGGGGCACAGGCAGTGTCAGCCCCTGCCTGACACCCCCCCAGTCACTCCTCTGACACCCCAGACCCTCCTCAAGACCGCCCTACTCACTCAGCTCCAGGTCCTCAGGCACATAGAAGATGGTCACATTGAAGATGGGGACTGTGTTGCCTGAAACTACAGGGAAGAGGAGCTGAGCACCATCACCGTGCCGGGCTCTGCCGGCAGATCCACGTCTGGCAGCACCTCCTCAGCTCCAGCCCCAGCTCCCAGCCGTGGTTTGGGTCTCCACGGGAGGCAGGGGAAGCCCCCAGCCCTCACGTCCTTGTGCTCATCCCACACCTCCAGACCACGCTTCTCTTCCAGCTGCAGCCCCCATGCCTTCCCCACTGCCCAGCCCTGCCCTGCCCTGGCTCTCCAGTGGGCTAGGCAGCTGTTTTGGGGTTGCAGCTTCCCCCAGGGAATTGACAAAGAGTTGAGGGGTTGAAAGCAGCTCCAACACCTCCCAGCCACCCATGCCAGATGCCAAGAAGAGTCCTTACCTGTTGCCAGGAGGAAGGGGAGCAGCACCAAAGAGCGCCATGCCATCCTGCCAGGATGCCTGTGGGCACACACCAGGGAACAAGCACCTGAGAGACTGAGAGCTGCCCCCCAAATCCCTCCTGGGGAGCAGCCACTGGGGCAGGAGGGGTGCTGGTGGGGACAGTCCCCTCTGCTGAGCCGGGCTGGTGAGCTAACACCAGGCTCCACGGTGCACCCCTGGGCACGGGCTCCCTGAGGACATGGCACGGGAGGACAGGTTTGACCTCCAGGTAGAGGAGACTTGGGGGGACCCCAGGAGCCTGTCCTGGGCACGGCTGGAGGCTCCACTGCTTGTGCCTGACAGGGCCTCGCCAAGCAGTGCTTGGAGTCCAAGAGCAATCCATGGCATGACCATGGTGTCTGTCTACTTGTGCCAGGGCCTGTGGGCAGCTCCACAGCTGAAAGACACCCCCGCCTCCCCCTGCACTGAGCAAGGTGCCCATGGGGACCGGGGTAGGGGCCGGGATTGGGACCGACATCCCTTACCTGTGGCTGTGTCCCTGGGGATGCTGCCTCTGCACTCGCATCTTGACACTGCCAGACCTTTGCCTCCTGCAGTAAACATGTTCATCAATCATTAACTGCAATTAAGGGGTGAGAAATCCCTTTCCTGTCTTCCTTATTTCTAGTGCTCACCCCACAGCTCCCACCCAGCTCAGTTCCAGGCTCACTCCCCAAAACCAAGTCCCCAGGTCTCCATACTGGGTGCTGTCCCTCAGGATTCAGCCACTCCAACCTGCACCCATGGGATCCTGGCTCCCAGAAGGAGTATGGAGCCTGCAGGGATGCAGAGGGATCCCAAACCACCCCAGGAGACCAAAGAGGGGTTAGGGAAGTGTCCTGCATCCCCTGGGCTGGGGACACTGGGGTCCTACCAGGACAGGGGGTGGGCACCAACCTTGTGGTGTGGCCACTGGGGCAGGAGCCTGGGGCCCTCTGTACCCCCTGCCACCCACTCCCCTCCCCAGGGGCTTGGCCCAGCCTCCCTGACCTACTTCAGACCCGCTGGGGACAAGGGTGGATTGTCCAGCTCTGCTCAGGCAGAAAAGGGCAGGGAGGTGGCGGAGGCGGGGCAAGGCCAGCCCATTGAACCCCCGCATCCGTGGCCCTATTCCCTGGGGAACCCACAGGACCTGGATACTGGAGAAACTGGAGTCTCCCCAGACACTCAGCCTGCTCTGAGGTTCCCATCTCACCCTACACCTGGGTCAGAGCACCCCCAGAGAAGGGGCTGCAGGGGACAGGCTGTGACCACTCCTTAGCAAACCTCTCCAGAGCTGGCCTAGGATCACCCGAGCTCCTGCAAAAGCTGTTCCTGGACATTCTCACAGACACCCCATGAGCTGCCTGGGGTTACCCCCGGAGTCCCCCAGGGTTGTCCCAGGGAGCCGCCCCCGAGACTTCTGGGGCTGGTGCTGGACACCCTTCTGCAAACTGCCCCTGGCTGTCCTGGGGCACTTCCACAGGGCTGTCCCAAGATATCCATAACTTCCTGAAAGGAGGTTGTAGCCAGGTGGGAGTCGACCTGTTCCCCCTGGCAACCAGTGAAGGTTTAGGTTGGACATCAGGAAGAATTTCTTCACGGAAAGGTTTGCCAGGCATTGGAACGGGCTGCCCAGGGAGGTGGTGGAGTCATCGTCCCTGGAGGTGTTTAAGGAAAGACTGGATGTGGCACTTAGTGCCATAGTGTAGTTGGCACGGTGGTGTTGGGTCATAGGTTGGGCTGCATGATCTCAGAGATCTTTTCCAACCTAATTGATTTTGTGACTCTGAGTCTGTGATTCCTGTGATCTTCCCCAACTCAGTCGCGGGTGGCTTTCTCTGCGCTGCCACTCGGAGCATTACGGCCGAAGAGCTCCGCTGTGCAGTTCAACGGCGCGGCTCTTGGGCTCATTACGGCAGGAGGCGGTGGGCGCGCCCATCGGCGCGGCGCGGGGGGAGGGCAGCGCGGAGCGGCCGGTTCCATCGGCGCGGCGGCCGCGGGGGCGCCATGAGGCGGGGCTGAGGCCGGAGCGGGAGCGGCACCGGGACCGGGACTGGCA